>CM046661.1:74155360-74255110 GCA_025594165.1 Tamias sibiricus
CCATTGCTACATGTGTAATTTTATTTACCAGTGCTCTGTGCATAGTGGACGGGTTCTTAGGTAGAATATCTTGTCCTTCTATATATTTAGAAGTGTTTGATGTATTTTAAGACTAGAAGTAGTAGAATAATTTTTTTTTATTTGTAAATAGCTTTAAAAGAAACAGAAGGAAAAGCTAGGGGACTAGGAAAAGCTCATACAACCGACATATATGATTGTATGGATTGATGTAGAATAATTACAGGGCAAAATTCAACAGCTATTGATAAAATCTCTCAGGTAAGAAGGACCAGGGAGTGTTATGGATTAAATTATAATTCCCAAAGACAGGTGTAGGATCAAAACTCTACACCTAAGAATAAGGTCTTTTTTTGAGAAATGACATCATTATGGTATGATTACCTTCCATGTAAACACATTGGCAATACCTTTAAAATACCAGCACTTCAGTTAGTGATGACCAGTCCCTATAGTTGGGGTTGTCTGCTTAAAAAAAACCAAACCCCAAACTACTTATTTTCAATAGCAGGAATGTAGACATTAGTGAGTATACTATATTTTTACAGAATGTAGAAGTGGGAGCAGTTTGGTAGGGAAGAGGGGTTATTGTTATGTTTGGATGAGTTGGACTTCTAGGATGAGCCAAAGAAAACCTCAAACCGAATCCTTGACTTCTCAGTGGCAGGTATGGTTCAGCAAATAAGGATTACCTTGGGAAATATTTAATAAAAAGTAGCCTGTTCTGTCCCTCTTTGTAGTGGTGTCAGGGTGTTCGCACTCTTGAATACAGTCAAGCACTGCATTTATTTTCCAGAAACCTGGGTATTCCTTAACTCAATCATAAACCCAGGATCAACTTTCTGCCATGGTGTTCTCATCTGAAAACTGAGTGAGAGTTGTGGAACTTTCCTTACCTTTCACAGTTTGGTTTTGGAGATCAAACAATGAAAAACAGGTTTAATAAACAATAGGCACCAAAAAAATTTCCCTGGGTGAATAATGCCTGTTTGACACATTTGCCCCATTTAATGACTATAAATATTGACTATATGTGGGGTGTGCAATATTAAACATAGCTCTCATCTAATCAGGAAAATAGAGCTAGGTATGTTATGAGACTTTTCACATTTTATCTTTTTTCATGTTCTAATGCTGCTATTACTATTCTTGTGATTACACTTATATTCTAATAGCATACACATTCTTTTTTAAAAACAAAGTCAAATTCAAAATAATTTCTAGAGCAACTGCCCCCTCAAGGATGAATGGCATATTTCAAGTGTGGGCTCTGTATAGTGGTTTTATTCCAAAGAGTACATTATACAAAAATGGCAAAAGAGTAATTTTACAGTGGGAGAAATCTGACAGTACTACCTAAGCTAGATAATCAAGATTGGAATCAGCAGTGGTAAAACACGTTGGTAAGCATGTAATTTTGATCCCATGCAAGAGAGTCCTCTCCCCACAAAATCCACAACTCCACTCTGTTCATCAGAAAACCATCAGACACTCCAGGCTGAAAGGTATTCTAAGAACACCTAACCATTCCCTCATAAGCAGTCAAGGTCTTCAAGAAAATGACAGCCTGGGACAGTTACAGTGTAGGGGAGATATAACCAGGAAATGTAATGTGGTAGCTAGGATGAGGACAGAGAAACAGAAACAATATGTAAAAACAAATGAAATCTGAAAAAAAAGAATGGATTTCAGTGAATGGTATAGTATTGCTATTAGTTTGTTAGTCATGACAAGTTCATTCCATCAGTGTAAGATCTTAGTGCAGACTGGATGCTGGGTTGATGGGAGCTCTCTGTACAACAATTTACTAACTTTTGTAAATCAAAACCTATTATAAAATTAAAAATCCATTCTAAAAGAACAAGAGCATGATCTTTCAAGTAAATTTTACAGGGAATCTTCCTTTGCTTTCCCTACTACCATTTGTAGGAACTGGCCTCATAGACTTTTTGTTTTGGTTACTGAGTCCTAAATTCTGATTGCTAGGTGAGTGTGTGTGTGTGTGTGTGTGTGTGTGTGTGTGTGTGTGTGAGAGAGAGAGAGAGAGAGAGAGAGAGAGAGAGAGAGAGAGAGCGCGCACGCACGCTAAACTGGTCTCATGTGTGTAGTTACTGAGCCTCATATAATTGACTAAAACAAGCCTGTTCTGCAGGATGCCCATTTGCATACATTTACCTCATTATTAATTAGTGACTGTGAATATACTGACAATAATATGATACCGAGCTCTACTGGGAAAGGATTCTAATAATAGCTCTAGTACCCAGGATGCTGCTAGAAGCACTTAGAACATAGAATGATAATTTAAAAAAAAGAAGGAAAGAAACACTAGAAGAAGAATATGAATAATTACATTGTAGTCCTCTCTCTCTTACTCAATTGATGTATGACCTGAAAAAAAATATGACCACATGTCTGAGCTTTACATGTTTTATTTTAAAGTAGACTTTAGAATTTAGAAGAAATGCTCCTTCATGTTCATCTCAATTATCTTTACTGACACTTGAGAAGGCTTCCCTGAGTGGATATTTTGCCATGGCTCCTTGTAACAAAAATAAGGAGGGAAACATTTAAATAAAAGGCAGAAATTTTATTCCCAAAGATGGAGCTATAAGCACAGAAAGCCAACTTTCACTAGCACCAGATTGGGTGGAGGGAGCCCACCACCCATTCTGCTTGAGAAAAATGACGGGATTTTTTCCACAGGTTGTCACTTGTTGAAAAGTTTGAGGCACTAGATGTACAATGCCCTCTTAGTCTTGCATAAAGAAAATAAGAGCAGAGAAATTATATTCTGTTTTCCTAGAACAGTCTATGTGTGTAGACTGTATATATGTGTTGAAATATATACCCTCGCAACTTAGATTTTTCTCTACAGTGTTGAAAACTTACAGTGGGAAAAGGCTTTCTTATTTCTGAGGCATCGGGGCAGATAGAGATGCATGTTTGGGCAGAACTTAAATTATCCTAATTGAAAATCCAGAGTCAGTGACTTCATTGATTTCATTTAGAACAAGGGGTCACATCTTCTTAGTGTTATATGATGCCACTAAAGAAACCATGCTGGGAACAGTTATTTAACATGAGGGAAACAGAATTTTGTTTAAGAAAAATCAAAGAAGTAATTCACAAATGATTCCCACAACTCTTTAGAGAAGCCTGGGCAGCCACAATAAGTTTATCATGTTGTTGATGTAGACAACAATCTAAACCACCCAAGGGTCTGTGGGAAATCAAGCCCAAGGGGTGGGGCAGATGGGAGCTTTCTGGGAGAAATTCCCAGGCAACTTGTTTAAGTGTGGTTCTAAATGAGACTGGTGGGAATTTCCAAAGTAGACGGCACTTTGGGGGGCCAGGGCAGGCAGAGGATAGAAATCTTTTTCTTTGGGGGCAGGTCTGGGAATATTTCTTATAATCCGAAACTAAGGACCCACAAGTTTGACTAGTTTCTTCGAGATCCAAGTTATAAATTATTAATTCTATCAAAGAAAAGAAACAGTGCCTCCTTGCTAAGCTTTGTATCAGGGTTCATATAAATTTGCGTAAAATATTATGTGGGCTTGGTGTAGCCAGCCAGGAATTGAGCTACAGGAGCCAAGAGACGAATGGGAGCTGAACCAACAGGAGAAGCAGGAGATGAAGTGGGTCAAGCATGCCAAGCCAAGGAGGCCAGCCAAATGAGAGCTACGAGAGCACAGAAGGGAGAAGCAAGGGTCCCACACATCTGAAGAGTATCCTCATCATCATTATTGCAACTGTTGCTTCTAAAATAAATTTTCACTGCCTCTTCCCCAAATGAGATGTTTACTCCTTTCAAGTTCAATAAAGTAAGTGACTACTAAAACATAACAAGGGAGGTTTGTTTGCTTTTTAGATACAGTTTGGCCCAGCAAGACTGCCAGAGTTCCAGTGGGCATTGGGAGGTGGGGGAGTGGGGAATACAGATGCTCTATACCCCTGCCCTTCGATTGCTGGAAGACAATGGAGAAAGCTAAACATAGAACATGAGGTCCACACTATTTGTCCCAGAACTCCATATCTGAGTTAGGTCCAGAGAGCCAAAATAGTTTTCCCCAGAGAGTGCACTTACGATTTCACTTGGGCTGACTCTTTTCTGTGACTTCCTTGATCTACTTTGCCAAGACTTAATCAATGGAAGCTACCAACAATCTTACTTCCAGTCTCAATACCACAACTGGGTCACTCAACCAGATTCCTGTTGGATAAAAGCACAAGGAATTGGTCAGAACTAACACCTATGGGCCACAGTCCAGTGCACATGCAAGAAGTCAGCCATTGTGTCTTAACTGAGAACCTGAGATTATACGCCAACATCACACCCTAGCTCCATGGTCCTGGGCAGGGGTCAGAAGCCCCAAGCAGTAGCAAGCCTGTCTCACCACACCACAGCATGTAGCCTTGCATTTAAGCAACCCTCTCCCTCCCCAGTGTTCCGTCCACATTCTCAATGTAGAGGTTTGAATTGAAAGGACTGAAAGGACCAGCAATCTGTCAACAACAGTTCCTCCAGAACAGATGAAGGGGGGCCTCCCCTGACAAGCCAGTAGGAACTGCCCTGCTCTGTCTCAAGAGGGAATTATTTCTGCTCATCTTCCAGCCCCTTATGCACAACACAGACAGTGTGCAGATGTGAGGAGAATCCAACTCTGAGGCGGTTATCCCAATTACGTTCTCCCCTTTCCTCTCTCCCCCCCACACACACATGCTGAGAGAAACAACCCCACACCCTCATCAAATTCTGTGGGCTCCTCTCAGCTGAGAGGAGGGTGACATTCTTTTCACCTCCAGCTGGAGCAAAACTGTCAATTTTCTCGAAACACAAACTGAGAGATTCTTGTTTTCTGGAAAGAGACTGGGTGAAGTCTGGACTTTTTCCCTAAGCCATCATGGAGGGAGTTTCCCCTCTTGGAAAAGGGAATCTTGCCACTATGACTGGCATCACAAATGCCTAGAAAAGGGTATTTCCAACCAAAGTCCTTTTGTCTGGGACTTTTATTTATTTATTTATTTTTTCATCTACTCCTGCTTCAGGGAAGCCTACTTTTGATTTGCCAGGCCCAAGGGATACATTTTTCTGCATGTGGGTACTTTCTGCTAATTCAGGACACAAGAGATCCATTAGTCTCCTGTGAACATCTCTCTGGCCCTGCCACACCCCATCATAACTGCTAGGCACTGGCTGAGGGGTGTGTTTGCATGTGTGCTCTATGTGTATGTGTGAGGTGGCACAGGGATGAGGGATACACAGACATCTGTGAAAACTAAGACATTTGCTCAACTGTTTTTTAATTCTCAAAACAGTTTTGTGAGATACAAATAGCATTTTCATTTTATGAATGCAATGAGAGATTCTATGTAAATAACATAACTCATGACAATTAGCTTCACAAGTTCTAAGCCGAGGATTCATTCTGACTCCATAGCCCAGGTTTCTGCCTCTGGGCTGCCTCACAAGGCCTGGATTCCCGGAAAAGTGAGATTTTTTTTTTTTTTTTTTTGGTACCAGGGATTGAACTCAGGGGTATTGATCACTGGGCCACATCCCCAGCCCTTTTTTATATTTTATTAGAGACAGGGTCTCACTGAGTTGCTAAGTGCCTCATCATTGCTGAGGCTGGCTTTGAACTCACGATCCTCCTGCCTCAGCCTCCCAAGTACTGGGATTACAGGCGTGTGCCACCGCGCCCGGCTTGAAAAGTGAGATTTTAACTTGACCATTCTTCCTGTGTCTCCTCAAACCAGAGACTGATGATGCTGGAGTGACTTGGGTGGGTCCTACACCTGCACCAGCAGTGTCAACTTCTTGTCTCAATCATGTGCCATACAGGGAAAC
Organism: Tamias sibiricus; assembly: GCA_025594165.1. NCBI lineage: Eukaryota > Metazoa > Chordata > Mammalia > Rodentia > Sciuridae > Tamias > Tamias sibiricus. The sequence goes on from CM046661.1 coordinate 74,161,233, forward strand.
TAAGTCCACGAAAGTGAGGACTCACCTGAGGACATTCAGCTGGTGACCCATAGAGCCAACACTCAGAATTTTTATATTCTCATCTCCTACTGTCATTTAACAGCAAACAAAATTAATAGGACTGCAGTTCCTCCTTTCACTGTGAAATAGAGGAAATGCCTACTGGGTGCACCTGTACTGCCTTGTCTTTAGTCCTAGGACTTGACTGATATTTCCACCTCTGCTTGTGAATTTTCCATCTTGTCCCATCATAGATAATAAGGGCTACTCAAATTGGGGAGGGAAACAATTCTGATAGATTTAAAAGGATAAAAATTACATTAAGCCGGGCATGGTGGCACACGCCTGTAATCCCAGCACTTTGGGAGGCTGAGACAGGAGAATCGTGAGTTTAAAGCCAGCCTCAGCAATGGCGAGGCACTTAGCAACTCAGTGAGACCCTGTCTCTAAATAAAATACAAAAAAGGGCTGGGGATGTGGCCCAGTGGTCGAGTGCCCCTGAGTTCAATCTCTGGTACCACAAAAAAAAAAAAAAAAAAAAAAAAAAAAAAAAATTACATTAGCTAAACTTGAGATGATAAGTAACGAAAAAGTTAAATTACCTGGCAGTTAAATAATTGCTTCAAGATAAATAATTTATACTTGGTTTTATATTAAACTTCATAGCAGCCAAATAAGCACAAACTCAGACTACTCCTTTAGTATAAGGTCCTGTGTTCAAACCCTTATATTCAGCTCATTCTCTGCTCAGTGAATGAAGACATGTTCTTGAGTTTAGAGATTCAAGAAAGTAAGATGATTCATCACTATTTGCTGATTTTGAGCAATATTTGATCTCTGTGTATAATCACCCCTCTCCTCTGTCATAAATTTCTCATCGGATTTTTTCCTTACAAATCTGCATATATTCAGTGGTTTCCAGTGCTATACAAAGTGATTAATTAGTACACATTTATAGGATGAAAGATAGGGAACAAGACTGGCTGACACTCAGGTTATCTAGTCCTTTCCTCAGCTTTGAGACCTAACTGGACTTAAAATTCATCATATCTACAGCTTGAAACTCTGGGAAGGAGGCTGTCATTGTTGCACTTAATTCTCCAAGATGTTGGAACTAACACTTATGGACTACAGTCCATGCCACATGCAAGAAATTTGCCATTCTGTCCTAACTGGATCAGAACCCCAAATTCACAATGTCCCCTGCACCTCACCTCAGCACGATGCTTCTGGGCTGAAGGTGTTCTTTAACTGAAAATGTAGTTGAGAGGGAAGCTAGATTCCTTCTTTAAGTGTGAGGGAGCCAATTAATGATTAAGCCTTCAGCCATTTATTCATTTCATTCATTTTTAAAGGATTCATCCACTGTCCCTTCCATATGCCAGACACTGACTGGGCTCTTGGCAACTCATTTTCCCTCAGAAGAGGCATATTAGCAAACATGAACAGATGCAGAGACAATAAAAAGAGAAATGCCTTACCCAGCTCCCAGACCCCAGAACATTTTTAATCTGAGAAAGAGAAAAATAACATGAATGCTTAGTATTGGAAAAGCACAAGGAATCTTGATTATACTTTGTGTAACCTCAAAGATATTTTTCAAACTATTATTCCCACCCTGAGGTAACATAGTTTAGCTCTGCCCTTGGTGACATCATGTCAGTGCACCTCTTTAGATGCCTCAGTTCCCCTCCTTCTACTTTAAACATTTTGGGGGGGGTGTGTCTCTTTTCCCAGGCAATTCTCCAGAAGAGCCCTCTTCTCTTTTAGGTAAATGCCTGCCTTGAAAACTTGTTATCTGATAACCTACTATTGACAGTGATAGATGGGCAGGAGCCAGTAGGCTTAAAGGTTGCCAAAAGGTTGCCCTGTTCCACAGGCAAAGAGCCAAAAGGTCCCTGTGTTCTCTGGGCAGGATGTGTCATTTTCCCCAGGCAGGAGCCAATAGGCTTAAAGTTTGCCCTGTTCCACAAAGAGCCAGTAGCATTAAAAAGTTTGCTGTGGTACAACCCCCCACCAGAAATCCCTATATAAGCTCCCGTCTGTTTGGAGCTGACAGACAGACACAACAGCTCATCCCTGCTGAGAGGAGGCAGCCACTGCACCAGCCTTAGACCCACCATCTCCAGCCTGATGGCAGCTGCCCCAGCCGACAGCTCCAGACCCACCACCTCCAGCCCGACGGCAGCTGCCCCAGCTGACAGCTCCATCCTCCAGCCTGACAGTAGCTGCCCCATCCCACAGCTCCAGCCTCCAGCCCGATGGCAGCTTCCTTAGCCGACAGCTCCAGAGACCATAGCTGGCATGACCAGGCACCCACCTTCCGTTCAGAGCTTGCACACTCCCCTCTCCCTGACTGCTCTCTCCCACCAGAGCTCGCACACTCCCCTCTCCCTAACTCCTCTCTCCCACTGGAGCTTGCACACTCCCTTCTCCCTGACTCCTCTCTCCCAGCACCTCTTCAACCTCCGACCAGCCATAAAGGCTGATGAATAAATCTCTGGGCTGCATGGTTGTCACCGGTGTGAATTTTGCCCTTCATTGGTGCCAAAACCCGGGACCCTGTCCCAAGCCAAAGGGCATAATCACCCAGGACTGCCTCAGCCTTTGCCCATTTTTTGATCACCGCTTCAAAGCATTCACCACCGGCAATCGGATTGGTAAAGGCCCTTCCCACCCTCCCCCACCCCCCCATCCCCAGAGCTCCTAAACACATTGGGCCTTTCACAGTGGTAACTGACCATTGATCGTCCGGCAGCCCCGCTGTTGGCCTGTATGGGGAGGACTGCACCCCACCTAGACCTTCATGGTCACAGTGGACCTCATGGAGCTCTCTCTCTCTCTCTCTCTCTCTCTCTCTTTCTCTTTCTCTATCCCGTCTTCTCCTTTCCTGGGTATAGTTGAAGAAAGCCCTTTTCTGGCCTCTGGCCTAGTCTGGACTTGGGTCTCATCTCTCCTGTTTGGAATGGGAAAAAACACTGTGCAGGGTGGCCCATTGTCCTCTGGTCCCTTGGACCCCATGTCTGTTTGACTCCAGTGACGACTGGGTCTCACAGACTTGGATCTCTCTGATATATATCTTGAGGGGGATGCTTCTCAGGATAATATCTCTCTTTCCGTTTGGAACGGGAAAATGGGGGCTCTTCATCCCTCCCAGTTGACTCACTCCTATCCCTCCTGGCCAACTACCCTCTGATCACTCTCTTCTTTGCTCTCATCCTTGCTCTCTTCCATGGTCTCGGCTATTGCTCACTCTTTGTCACTCTCATACCCACTCTTATCCCTCCCAGCTGACTCCCCTCTAATTGTCCGTGTCCGTGTTCCCTTCTCAATGACTGAGGTAGTGCAAATAGAGAAATGGTTGGGCTCTTATACCACTGACCCCACTACATACCTCAGGGAATTTCAGTGGGTCCTTCAAGCTTATAGCCTCACCTTCCATGCTACACATATGATTTTGGCAAATACCCTCCTTCCTGAGGAGCGTAGGTGAGTCTGGGAGCAGGCAAGGGCCTATGCTGATGAGAACCATAGAACCAACCGAAACCATCCTATTGGACCTCAGGCCATCCCCGAAAGGGACCCTAACTGGTACTATAATTCCCCAGGGGACGTAGCCTTAAGAGATCAATTTTCCACTTGTATACTAGCTGGTCTTAAGTGTGTGGCACAAAAGGCCATTAATTTCAACAAGCTGCAGGAAATCATACAGAAAAGGGAAGAGACCCCCCTCCGAATTTCTAGATCGACTGACCAAAGCTCTTCAATGAATCTGAATCTCTCCTGAATCTCCCAGGGGACATCACATCCTTATGACTTACTTTCTGTCCCAAAGTTACCCCGACATACAGGTTAAATTGAGAAAATTAGAGCAAGGACCTGCAACACCTCAGACCAAGATCTTGGCCACGGCCTTTAAGGTCTATCATAACAGAGATAAGTATACCAAACACTGTAGGTTTCAGAAATATGAGAAGGCCGAACAAACAAAATTTCAAATTCTGGCCCAGGCCTTATGAGGCTCTGATGCTCGGGCTTCACAAACAGGGGTTGTGACCCCATGCAGAGGGGACCTCCAGGGCCCTGTTTCAGGTGCGGGAAAAAAGGACACTGGGCTAGAGCTTGCCCCAACCCCAGGCCCCCTATGCGCCCATGTCCTAAGTGCTCCAAGATGGGCCATTGAGGTGTTGACTGCCCCAGTTCCTGCAGGGAAACTGGACCAGTCTTGAAACTTGGCCTGCTGGGACTGGCTGCAGAAGATTGACCAGGTCCTGGGGTTCCTCTCCCGACAGTTGACATTGCCATACAGGAGCCTAGGGTCACCCTTCTTGATGGCCACCCCATAAATTTCCTACTAGATACAGGAGCCACTTTCTCGGTCTTGAGGGAGTTTTGGGGGCCCACCACCATAGCATCTTCCCCTATTGTCAGTGTAGAGGGACTCACCATTCACCCCCACAAGACTCCCATGCTATCTTGCCGCCTCCACCCCCATCCCATCTCCCACCAATTCTTAGTAATACTTCAATGTCCCGTGCCTTTACTGGGCTGAGATATACTGGCCAAATTTCAGGCCTTAATTGTGTTCTCTGACCCACGTCACTCAGTTGTGCTCCCTGACTTGTCTCACTCCAACTCCATCTTTCTCCTTACCATATTAGAAGTTGATAACCCTGAGAAGACCTCTCAATGCTCTACCAGTGCAGAAACCTCCCGTTACCCTGCCCCCACCCATCTGGAAGACCCCAAGGTTTGGGACATTCAGACTCCCTCCCTTGCTTGCTGTAACCCCGTACACATACACCTTAAAGACCCTCAGCATTACCTCAACAAAGCCCAGTACCCACTTCTGGCCACTAGCCTCAGAGGTCTCCAACCTATTATCTCAGACCTCCTGCGAAAATGCTTTCTCTGACCCACCCATTCTCCTTATAATACTCCCATATTGGCAGTTAAGAAGTCCAATGGGTTATACCAGCTAGTCCAAGATCTTTGTCTCATCAATGAGGCTATCAGGCCCATACACCCTCTAGAAACAAATCCTTATACCATTCTTTCCCTAATTCCTTCCTTATCTACCCATTTCTTGGTCGTTGCTCTCAAGGATGCCTTTTTCACTGTCCCTTTAGCTCAGGAATCACAAGAACTCTTTGCCTTTACCTGGACTGATCCTGATAATCAATGGTCCCAATAATTGATCTGGACAGTCCTCCCTCAGGGTTTTCGCGACAGCCCTCATATCTTTGGACAGACACTGGCTGCTGACCTCAAAGATCTTGAGTTTTCTGACTCCACTCTTCTGCAATATGTAGATGACCTTCTCCTCTGCAGCCCTTCCTTTTCCACAGTTTGTGTAGACTCTTACACCCTTTTGAATTTTCTTGCTTCTCACGGGTATTGTGTTTCCCCATCTAAGGTACAACTTGCCCAGACCCAGGTAGACTCTCCACTTCATTCCCATTAACACCTGGTTCTTGGGTATATTTCTCCTCTCCCCAGGACACGAGAGCAGTCTCCCTTGCCCCGAAGTGGACAGGCCCCTTCCAGGATGTGCTGTGCACACCCACGGCTGCTAAGTTTCGTGAAACCTCAGGGAACTTGACATCTTGGATTCGTATCTCCAGGCTGAAACCAGCTGCTCAACCAGCTGAGGATCCACAAAAGGATGACTCAAAATAATCTTTTCTGTCTTTCTTGTTCTGAACCTTTAACCAGTTTCTCCCTAGGGATCACCTGTTATATCTCATCACCTTGAAGCAGACTTATCGGTCTCTAGGGGGATCAACTACACCCCAGATGGCTCTCTCTGAGGGACCCATACCTTGCTTATGGGCCTCCTGCTCTCCATTGTCCTCTTCAACGTAAGTCCCGCCGGCGGAATACAGGCCGATGGACAATAATCCCTCTCCTCTTTTCTCTTTGTTGTAAGATGCTGCCTTTATACCTACAAATCCTCTCTTTGGGAGGACACCCTTGCCAACCTATGGCTTCAGGGAACTTTCATCCACACCTGCAGAGATTCACTTTTTTGGCGCTGGCCTCCTGAGAATCATTTTTGCCCTCGAGCCTGACCTACCTGTCTTGTCACACCCCCCCATAACACCCCATGTCACCCCATTTCAGCAGGAAGTAGCCAGACCGACACACGACATCCCACTTCCTAAGAAAACAAAAAGGGGGGATGATAGATGGGCAGGAGCCAATAGGCTTAAAGGTCACCAAAATGTTGCCCTGTTCCACAGGCAAAGAGTCGTTCTGTTCTCCAGGCAGGATGTTTCATTTTCCCTGGGCAGGAGCCAATAGGCTTAAAGGTTGCCAAAAGGTCACCCTGTTCCATGGGGAAAGAGCCAAAAGGTCGCTCTATTCTCCAGGCAGATGTTTCATTTTCCAATAGGCTTAAAGTTTGCCCTGTTCCACGGGCAAAGAACAAATAGCATTAAAGTTTGCTGTGGTACACCCCCCACCCCAGAAACCTCTATATAAGCTCCCGTCTGTTCATATCTGACAGACATAACAGCTCGTTCCTGCTGAGAGGAGGCAGCCACTGCACCAGCCTTAGACCCACCATCTCCAGCCCGATGGCAGCTGCCCCAGCTGACAGCTCCAGCCTCCAGCCTGATGGCAGATGCCCCAGCTGACAGCTCCAGCCTCCAGCCCGATGGTAGCTGCCTGAGCTGACAGTTCCAGAGACTGCAGCCAGTGTGACCAGGCACCCACCTTCCATTCAGAGCTCGCACACTCTTCTCTCCCTGACTGTTCTCTCCCACCAGAGCTCATACACTCTCCTCTCCCTGACTCCTTTTTCCCACCAGAGCTTGCACACTCCCCTCTCCCTGACTCCTCTCTCCCAGCACATCTTTGACCTCTGACCAGCCATAAAGGCTGGTGAATAAATCTCTGGGCTGCACTGTTATCACTGGTATGATTTTTGCCCTTCAGACAGGATTTTGTAGTAGATAATAAAGACACAAAGACATGGGTGCTACTCATAAAAAGAGAGAAAGATAAAACCCTCTGAGAGTTTGAGATGGGCTACAGAAGATGTTATCCAAAAATATGCATCTTGGCATACTGAGAATTTTAAGTTAAAGGAAATTAAGAAAACTGCAGAAGCATAAATATCCTTTTCCTACCCTTTGTTTTGAGAACTTCATGTGACAAGTGTCCTGCCTTATCTATGCCTAGAGGGAAGGCATATTATATATAAATGCCTAGAAGAATCTGGACAAATAGACTTTGCCTAGTTTCCCCTCACACTCCTCCCAACCCCCCAGTTTATTATCATTAGGACATAGCCTCTTTTTGTTTAATCATTTTTCTATATTACTGTCCATTCTTTATCAAACCTAAGTATAAAAGTACAGCCTTTGGATTATCATTCTAGAAGTTTCCTGTGTCACTAAAAATTTTGGTAAATAAATTTTTTATGCTTACCTCTTATAATTGTCTTTTATCCTAGGGGTGTTAGCCATGACCCTTGTTATGGTTGAGGAAAATACACTACCTTTTCTCCTAATAGTTGCTAAGGTTTATTTGGTATCCTCAAAAGGCTATCATTAAGAAGTACTGTCTGGGATACACTGTCTTCCACTTAGGCTCTTTCTAGGAATCTTCCCTCCTTTCTCCCAAAGAGAACTCAAAAGGAACATGTAATACATTAATTTCTTTTTTTTTTAATTTATTTTTATTCTAATTTGCTATACATGTTTGCAGAGTGAAATTCATTTCATATTACATATAAAGAGCACAATTTATACTTAAATAAAAGCCCTTGCTCTCAGCCAGCAGAGTGCCAAGTGGTGACACTAGCAGATGGTGGGACCCATAGTCCTTTGGGAGAGACTGATGAGTAGTGCTGTTATAGGTAGACCAGATGTGCAGAAACCACACTAAGCTAAGACTTGAAGAGTGAAATAGCCTATAGAGAAATGAGGAGAAAGGAGTAATAGAAGCACAAAAGTGGAACAGTCTTTAGATATCAGATATGTTTAGAAGATCTGAAAAACAGGTTTTGTGTGGGTCAATTTTATGGTATGATGTGGAGAGGCATTGCTGCTAAGATTCATGAAACTAAAGCCAATTTTAGAAAAATTAAGTTTTTTCTTAGGCTTATCCAGCACTTCTGTTTTGTTCCTAGTATCCTTTAGTTATAGGAAAATATGTCAATTATTTAAATATTATTTTCAATATAGAAGATATCTGAAGTAAGAAGTTTATAGGGTTTTACAGAAGTTACAGATTGAGTTAATCAGTGCACACCTGGCCTGTGATATAATGCAATTGTGTCAGAAATTTCAGTGGAGGCAAGGTGGTGAAGGAGAGTATGCAAGACAGGGAAAAGGCAGAAATAATATTTTTATATTTATTAAGATAAGAATAATAGTGATTCTTTTTCCTTAGTATTGGTGTAAAAGTGCACACATGGGTGAATATATTGTGTCTTTAGCTTTGGAATTACCTATACTATGAAAGAACAAAAATCATAGGAATAGAGAAGTTTGGAATGGAAAATATTATTTTTACTCTTGCTTTTTTAAAAAAGCATTTTAACCTGAAGCATTTATGTAAATTAATTTTATCATAGCCCTGGTACATAGGTAGGGACTTGGTTAATATGTGTTGTAATTGCTCCTTGGATATTTTCTCACTCTTGACTTTGAAATCAACAAGCTCAAGAATATATGCCCATTTTAACTTGTCATAACACAGCACTGAATTCATGGAAAATCTTTTGTAATTCTTTGTTCAATAAGTGAATAGGAGAGTTATATGCTTTAGTCAGAAAAGGTCATGAGAACGGTGGTTTCACTTTGGCAGATACACCAGGGTAAGATATTACTAGGATGGGAAAGAATGCCAGGCCAGACTAAATTTAGGACCTGAGGCTTTTGAACTCGGACATTGAGTATATTTTCACAGCTAAGATGTCAGTGATGAACAAACGATGGGAGAAAACTGGATGGAGTGTTTGCTTGCTTTCATTAAAGTGATCAGGAGGCCATAGCATTTAGTGAGATTTTAGTATCAATGAATTATTGTTTAGATTGCAAATGACCTCAAATTCCATGTGTTAAAAACTTAATTGTGGCATTAATGGGAGAAAGTAAAACCTTTAGGAGGTGGGACCCAGTGGAATTAAGGTAGGCCACTGAGGAGGTGTCCTTGTAGGTGATATTGGACCCTGACCCCTTCCTCCCTTCTTCTTTTCCTGGCCACCACGATGTGAGCAGCTTTGCTTCACAGTGTGCTCCTTGCCATGTTGTTCTATTACAGGTCCCCAAAAATGAAGCCAGCTGTCATGAATTAAAACCTTTGTAACCAGGAGCCAAAATAATCCTTTTCTCCCTTAAGTTGTTTTTTCACAGATATTCTATCACAGAGCTGGAAAGATGACTCACACTCTATTATCCATCTTTCTGATCTTTAAAATGGTGATAATTCTATTTATTTCACAGTTTTATCATAGGGATGAAATGAGTTAACACACTTTAAAAATCACAGAATAACTTTTATACATATGAAGTGCTTAATAAATGCTACCTGCTATATAACATGGTTTATAGACATTTAAATGGCATTATCAAACTATAAATCTCTGCCATGATTTAGCTCCTGACTTGAAATTCTCACCATAGAGAATTTCTCTAAAGAAATTTTTCAAGATGACCTCTCTTAAAATTATGTGAATGGGGAGAAAAGCATTCAGTTTTTAAATGGTAGTCTCAGAAAGGTCTGTGAGCATCTTAGCTAACTGCACTGGTAATGAGGAAAGTAGGATTTAGAGAGAGATAATAACCTTTCAAACCTATTGTAGACCCAAGATTTTCATTCTGTTTATGTCTCCTATCCTTTTCAATTTTGTTTTGCCTCTACATCAAATCCTTTTTATTTAGTACCAATGCTGAGACCATAACACGCTAATTGGCTGAGTGTGGAAAAGCCTTCAGAGAACCTGATAGACAACTGACAGAAAAGTAGGGAACACCCAAGCTGGTGTCTAAGGGGTAGAAAAAAGATTTTCAACCAAGGAGCATCTATGACTATGAAGAAAAGGATGGGAAAGTTGAGGAGGAGGGTTGACTTTGCCTAACTCAGAAGGTTCCTTTCAACACAGGGAAGGGTAAATGGTGCCAGATGGAGATCATCATAATGGTCCTTGGAGATTTGGTTGAAAGTTTGAAACAGGAATTAGGAAATGTCAGGATGGCTAAGTCTGGACTTCTTTGGGGATTTCTAGACCATCTATTCTGGAACTTCATGGACAGAAGTAAATGCCCAAACTCTACAAGTGTTCTAAAGAAAACAGGTCTAGATCAAGAGTTTAAATATCAGCGACCTTCTAGAAAGAGATTGGAACTTAGTGGAAAATTTTCCTCAGCAAGATTAAATATCATACAAAAAAAAAAATCTCACCTTGTGTGTTACCTTTGTTCTGAGATCCCTGAGGGCCTTCTAGTTTTAATTTTAATAGTTAATGATGATTGTGATGTGACTCCAGAATAGCATAACCATCAGCAATGGTCTAGGACATCTAAATGTTTTGACTTGATACTTTAAGTTTTTCTGCAATACATAAGCAACAAGTTTTATTGGTAAATTGGTTTTTTAATTTGTGTTTATGCTTTGTAGCTGACATAAGACTAGTAGTTTTCATAACTGGAAATTCAGAATACCAGCTTTTTTGCTGTATAATTTTTTAAATACATACTCAAATGCTTTTGGACAAAACAAGAACCTAATTTAGCCATCCACCAGCCACAAAGGAATCTGGGGCACACAATATTTTTCTATGGGGCCTGGATGACTGGTTTTTGTGCTTATTTATTTGATTTGGGAAAACACAGCTCACAAACAGCATCTGGATTCCAAATGTTCCTATATTTGCCCCAAATTCTCCCTTTTGGTCAGTGGTATCCAAATGACCAAAAGGGTCAGAGACCCTCATCCACAGGGTCAGAGAGCTGAGTTGCTCAGCAGAGACTACAACTCAAGATTCTCTGGCTGGGTTCATTCCCTGTAATCACCACAACCTGTAATCTATGTATGTGCGACATGGGAACCTGCATGAGGTTTTGCCAAGACCACAGGATTACTGGGAAGAAAATCAGGTCTTGTAGCCAAAAGTGGGCAACAAAGTCCTGACGGGTAAGAAGGACCATGGAGAGGTTTCAGAACTTGTTTGTTTTGTTTGGCATTCCCTGTAAGAGCAGGTACTGGGGCCAGGTAAAGGAAAGGAAGTTCTTTTTTCATTAAAAAGTGAATTGGTCATCAATACACTAAGTGCATGTATAAAAACTCAAATGGTGTGAAAATACTTTGTATAAAACCAGTGACTTGAAAAACTGTGCTCTTTATATATAATATGAAAGGAATTGCACTCTGCAAGCATATATAACAAATTAGAATAAATAAATAATTTACAAAAAAGTGTTACTGAAACCTAGCTGTTTTTGATAATGTGATTCTTCCTGAGAGATCTTCGCCATTGGTAGGCCCATCTGAGACACTCATAAGAAGCTGTGAAGCAGTTTCCTGAGTCTCCAAGAGAAACCCAGCAACTTTAACTTCTTCCAGTTTAAGTGGGGTGGGTAGCAAGAACCATATGAAGAAATAAACAAAAGGTGCTTCTTGAACACAAGAAAAAACAAGAGTAGACCAAGCTAATGTCAGCTTCACCTATTGCCTCTAGTTGGCTCAAGAACCACCACATCTCATCCTTCACCTGGTCCCTTCATTTTTTAAAATTTATTTTTTGTAAAACTTCTGGAAACAGACTGCCTGCCTCACCTGAAGTGCCCACCACTGTGATCTTTAACCACACTAAATTAAATTCTCAGCCTTATATATTGTCTTGCTATTGAATCCTCAAGATATAACTCAGCATAAAAAGGAGGATTCAAGGAATATGGAGACTTCTAGTTGTTTATTTTAATACATATGTCATAAGACAAGAAAAATGATAAAAATATGGACTCATTTCTTAATCAATCTCATGACTTGACTTATCTTTTAACTTTTGGTTTCACTTACAATTTCAATCTTTTCCTTGTTCCTTTCATTCTTAAAAAACATGGTTGATGTAAGGAAGAAAAACTTCAGTTTTTCTGTACTGTGTAAAGTCAAGTTCTAATTATGCCTCTAGAACATCATAAATCTGCTGTGCTCAAAAGAATTCAAGAAGTAAAGGTTGATATATGGCAGTAATTATGTAGGGACATATCTTCAGGACAAACAGAAACTAAATTAACTGGAGGATATACTTAGGAGTTTTCTTTCATCTTAAAACCTAATATTTAAATGTAAGAAAATTCCTACAAAGGAGTAGTAAGTATTTAAATCCTGAAGTTCTTCCATAGACATAAGCTGGACTAAAGTCCCTTTCTCTTCCTCCTTTTTCTTCTTGTTTTCTCTTTTTCTGTGTATTTTTATCCTCCTTTCCCCCCTACTCCCGTAGTTTCTTGTCTTTGACTCTATGACATCATTTCACTTGCTTCTATTTTCCCTCCTCCATAACAGTGCTTTCCTGTCTCCATGTAGCATCATATTCTTGAGATGCATGCAGATCTAGAGCTCTCTTTGTAATCTTAAAATGAATTCACTTTTACAGATAGAAGTATGCTTAATTTATATATCCTATAATTTTAAAGAAATATTTACAGCATTCAAAAAGTTCATTTTCTTGGACTTTTTTGTGTTCAGTCCTGTTCCATAGATTGTCTTACTCTTCCTTTTTTCCAGTCTTTTTAAAAAACATATATATATATTGCTTTTCAGGTCATCTTCAGATTAGTTTGTGTCAATTGGTCCTTCATTTTATATTTTATTGCTTGGATTAAATCCTTGCATTTTTTTCTACTGTCATCCCAATATTAACCATGTAATTCTCTTTTTTAAAAGCACAATTTCCCAAAATATTATGATGAATGTCTTAGCATAACAACATCCAGTGAATTTCTGTGTTAATAATCTATGTCAGTGGAAAGGAGATGGGAGTGGCAACACCTATCAAAGCCACAGTGACAAATCCCTGTTCCCAAGCCTTCCAGCACAGATCAGCCCACTTGGTGTTTGACTGAAGGAGACCAAGAGCATTGTCCTGAGGAGCCTTGGAATCAGGAACCCAAGGACCTGCATTTGAGTGCCTGCCCTGATAGAAGTTCATTGTGAAATGATGGGAAATTTACCTAACCTATCCTGAGATTCAGCATCTACATCATTGGCATGGGATCAGTGAGTTAGCATGATATGTTAATACATAGTATATCTTCAAATACTGTTTTTTATCATCTTCTTTTTGCCTGTGTGTAAATTGTTGTGTTGTGAGAATATGTGAAAGCCTGTCAGAGAAGAGATCTTGAGATAGATAAGACTGAAAGAGAATGTAAGTGAGAGGATTTGTTGGTCAAACCAGCAATTCCCAATGTGTTTCCAGAGCAAGTTTTTCTACCTATTGATCTTCAGCATAGAGAGAGCACTTGTATTCAACAAGATATGTGGTTTCATGGCAATGAGAAACTCCAGGAGTACATGAGCAGAGGAATCTGATTGTCTCTGAACTTTTGGGGAGATTTTTAAATCTTCCATTGTTCCAAGAGATGGTTTTTGCTTTGTTGTTTTTTTGACCCTAAAGAAAGTGGATGATAGAATTGTTATGATTACCATCATTTCAAAGCACTAATTTATAGCCTATGTTCAAACAGTGTCATGTTACACCTGACCTTAGAAAAGCTAATGATTTAATATAAAACACAACAGACATCATACATACTAAAAAGCAAAAGAAAGATCTCAAACCAGCATGACATTGCTGAAGAGATTATGAATCAACATACACGCTCCTACTGAGTGATTTGGGGATGTGGGGGAGGGAATATAAACAAAGAAATCCATAGAAGTTTGTGATTTAAATGAGGAAAAAATTTTCTTCTTCTTCTTCTTGTTTTGTTCTGTTTTGGGTGTTTTTTTTTTTTTTGTTTGTTTGTTTCATTTTTTGTTTTTTTGTTTTATTGTTGTTGTTGCTGGTGATTAAACAACCCAGGAGTGCTTTACCTCTGAGCTACATCCCCAGTCCTATTTATTCATTTATTTTTTGAGATAGGGCCTTGAATTTATAATCCTCCAGTCTCCCAAGTTGCAAGGATTATAGGTGTGAGCCACTGCACCCTGCTAACAATTTCTTTTCTTTTATTGGGACTAGGGATTAAACCCAGAGATGCTTAACCACTGAGCCACATCCCCAGTCCTTTTTAATTTTTATTTTGGGACAGGGTCTTGCTAAGTTGCTTAGGGCCTCACTAAGTTGATGAGGTTTATTTTGAACTTGTGATCCTCTGCCTCAACAATAATCTTAATACAAAAAGTATGCCTTTGCTTTGTGTGACTGTGACAGTTGATGCCAGGAAATCACATTGGGTAAAGGTGGTCTGTGTGTACAGGATCATGGATATCAACAACAATTGTTATCCCTTAGAATGAAACCTGAATGTCTTCTGTGGATTAATGGGAGCCTCCTATAGAAACTACTCAAAGGTGGTGGTATTTAGGATCCAGTTGAACAAATTATTCATTACTGAATGACTTTTCTCGGTCATCGCAAAGAGGCTTTTGAATCTAAAGTCATAGGCCACTGAACTTAGTTTATATTTGCTATCCCCAGATGACATTTTCTGGCTACAGTTGCTATTTCTGAGTCCTGGCATTTGACAATGTGTCTCATTACTCTTGGGATTCACCCCGCCCCCATCTCTACTCCAGGACTTCACTCAGATTTTAATTCAAATTCTGGTTTTATTTTTTTTTTTAAGGTAAGGGAGATTTTAATTCAAATCTTGTTTTGTTATTTCATGAAAAAATGCTATCACCTCTACCTCTCTAGGAAGATAGAGGAAGGAAAAAGTGGAAGTGTACACTCATCTTTCCTAGACAATATGGCCTTTGTTCTAATTTCCTTTTTTTTTTTTTTTTCTTTTTAATACCCACTAACTGTCTTTGAAAGAGGGCTTTCCTTTCTCTTCCTGGACCATGCTATGAACTATTACACATCTATGCCTTTGTCCATATATGTTCATAATCCTGGGATATCTTTCTCTCTTTTCCATCCATTGACATCCTATTCATCCTAAAAAATAAGCATGTTCTTTCAGAGAGAGCGTTTGTGACCCCTTCACTTTTTCCTAGCTGAACAGAATCGATAGTTTCGTATTAGGCAATTCTATTGTACTTGGTTTATATACCTGTTTGACACGTATTTAATGCCACATATGCAGCTGCACTAGGTGTACTTACAGGCAGCAGTGGCTCCTCAGGCAGGGGCCAGTAGACAGGGCACCTCTGTCAACCAGCAGTTGCAAAAGTTTCAGTGGATTTTGATAATGAGACATCAACACAATTAACTGAAATAAGACAGAAGGAAAATGGTGAGTGGTGTTTGCAATGTGGTGTACAATGATTAGTGGACAAGTTACTCATGAGACAACACCTGAGTACTAATGAGAAATATGGGAGCAAATAGAGTGAAAGAAAACCTCTTTTGTGAGAATCATTTGAAATCTGTTTTAATCCCTGGAAGATATTTTATATATTTGTGTGTTGTGGCATTTTCTATAAAGCCCTCTCCTTTTTCATGAAAGATATGGTGTTGAAAGAGTTAACTTTGACTTCTATTTGCTGCTGTTCAGTTCTTTATTCACATATATGGCCACCAGGTATCCCTATTTCAATTGTTTAGATCCAGACTAACTCTGTACATTTATCTTTTCTTAAAAAGAGTAACACAAACCTTTTTCTATAAGTACTTAATTTCTAGTTAATAAGCTTTAAGAGTCTTTTTGTGATTAAAATAAATTTCTCTTACTTTTAAAGTAGATATAAATCCCTTAGAGCAAAAAAAGTCCTTCAGCCTTGCCTCCCTCTTTTCCCTGCTTCTAGATTTTATAAACAACTGCTATAAAAGAAAAACAATAGTGCTGTGGAATCCCAGACAAAGAAGGTTGACTTTTATCAGACAGCCTAAATAGTATGCAGAGAAAACAGTTTCAGTCACGTACAGGGCCTTGAAAAGGTGCAAGTGACCTCAAAACCTTGAAATATATGAAATAAGAAATTTAATATGTCTAAAATGTAATCTAAAAATTAAGTCATGTCTGTAATAAAATCATCAAAGAAAATGTAAACATTCTGTGCTGCCAAAAAATATGCTTAAAACCTATGACAAAGTGAAAGTAAAGAGAGAAGATTCCACAGCCTGACTCGCTTGTCGGTGTGTTATTTTCCCCATCGCTGCTTCTCTGCCTCCGTACTTCGCCGAGTGCTCGCGTTGTACCCCCTGACTGGGGCTGGCCCCCAGCATTTGTGTACTTGTTTTTCCTCTTTAAGCTGCAACTCTTGAAGCCAAGATCCATGCTTTACTAATACTTTTTCCCTTCTAAATCTCCACATTACACAAGAAGATGACCAGAAAAATCTCTACTGAATTGCATTATTTCAAGTAGCTTTGCAAATATTAGATTTTTAGAATATTACTTTAAAACCTTCTAGGAGTCACTCATAATAAAAAAAAAAAGAAGACCATTGGTAATTCTGGATATTTCTCTGACTTTGAAATGTGCTTTGGACTACATGCTGAGTGAAACAGAAGACAAAGACATTTGATTTTTTTACTATTTGTTCTTCCTGTGCACTGATTAATATACTATTTTCAGTTTCTTGTCTTTTCTCCCATGATTACTTTAAGGAAACATAGATGATTTTGGCATGGCTCTTTGTGCATAGAAATTTCTATTTAGCTGAATATAAGAATCACTTCATTAAATGATAACAATATCCATAATTTACATAATTATACTCTAGAGCATATTCTCTCATGTGATTCTCAAACCAACCTTTTAAAATAAACAAGATAATTGTTGAATCTACTATCTACATGGATGCTAGGATCATTAAGAGCCATTAAGTCAGAGTTCAAACTAAGTCTTCCATCTACATTTTTTTCCCACTGTACCAGAACACATCACATCCTTACATCACATCTTGTACTTTTCCTCAAACTTTGCTCTGGAAACATCTAGCAAGTACTTGAAAGCTCAGGTTTTCTTTTTCTTTTTTTTTTTTTTTGGTACCGGGGATTGAACTCAGGGGCACTCGACCACTGGGCAACATCTCCAGACCTTTTTTTGTATTTTATTTAGAGACAGGGTCTCACTGAGTTGCTAAGTGCCTTGCCATTGCTGAGGCTGGCTTTGAACTCGCGATCCTCCTGCCTCAGCCTCCCAAAGTGCTGGGATTACAGGCGTGCGCCACCGGAAAGCTCAGGTTTTCTATTAACCCTCATCTCTCTTTCTTGACCACATCCCTTCAAACTCTGTCCTTTGTAGATTTTGACCTCTGAATATTTCTAGACTTATATAATCTATTTGTTCTTTCCAGGGTAACCATGTAAAATATAACAAATACAAAGAATAGCAGAGTGGATAAACACAAATATGTATTAGCCTATTAAATCATCTATTCCCAAGAACAATGGTTCACAGAAATTGGAGATAGAAAAGAACTATGTGGTCATCTTATCTGCACCCATGCCAAAGCCCAGAATCTTTTTTTTTTTTAATTAGTTCTAATCAGTTATACATGATAGCAGAAAGCTTTTTAATTCATTGAACACAATGGAGCACAACTTTTGATTTCTTTGGTTGTACACGATATGGAGTTGAACCACATGTGCAGTTACACATGTACCTAGGGTAATGATGTTCATCTCATTCCACCATCTTTTCTGCCCCCACAACCCCTCCCATTTCCTCCCTCCCCTTGGCCCAATCAAAGTTCTTTCATCCACACCCCCCGCCCCCCCCCCACCCGCCAGTATCCATCAGCATCCACTTATTGAGAGAACATTTGGCCTTTGGTTTTTTTAAATTGGCTTACTTCGCTTAGCATGATATTCTCCTTCTCCAGCCATTTACCTGCAAATGCCATAATTTTATTCTCTTTTAATGCTGAGTAATATTCCACTGTGTATATGTGCCACAGTTTCTTTATCCATTCAACTATTGAAGGGCATCTAGGTTGGTTCCACAGTTTAGCTATTGTGAATTGTGCATCTATAAACATTGAAGTGGCTGCATCACTGTAGTATGCTGTTTTTAAGTCTTTTGGGTATAGACCGAGGAGTGGGATAGCTGGGTCAAATGGTGGTTCCATTCCAGGTTTTCTAAGACATCTCCATACTACTTTCCAGATTGGCTGCACCAATTTGCAGTCCTACCAGCAATGTATGAGTGTGCCTTTTCCCCCCACATCCTCACCAACACTATTATTGTTGTTTGTATTCTTGATAACTGCCATTCTAACTGACATGAGGTGAAATCTTAGAGGAGTTTTGATTTGCATTTCTCTAATTACTAGAGATGCTGAACATTTTTTCATACATTTGTTGATCAGTTGTATATCTTCTGAGAAGTGTCTGTTCAGCTCCTTAGCCCATTTATTGACTGGTTTGTTTGTTTGGTGTTAACTTTTTTGAGTTTTTCATATATCCTAGAGATTAATTCAAGCCCAGAATCTTGATAGCCAAGTTGCCATTTAGTTTCCAGCTCTGACTTTAGAGACTTTAGAGACTGCATCTGCTGGTGGGATCTGCTTTTATATAGCAAATTGATCTCAGAATTGGAAATTAATTGAGATCCCATGGGCTGTATTACTCTGTGCAGAGGACAGTGTGACTGTAATTGCCCAGTTCTCCCCTGATGACTGATCAGGAATAATTCAAACCAAAGCTTTAAAAAATCCAATCTAATAAAAAGCATATAAGCTCAAATGCTTTATGAACTTTGAAGTGACCAATGAGATGTCATAATTCAAGCAGAGAGTTTGGATGATCAGGAACCATGCCAAACCCACGGCCATGGTTCTTTCTGTATCATTTCCTAATTAATCTCTCAGGTAAAACAGTCATCCAGCTGGAGTGCTGAAAGTTGCTGGAGGTTTTTCCGTCTCCCTAAAGGTCTTACTATTTATGGACTTTCATTCCTTAACCCTGCTCTTGTGTGAAAGAAGATGTCATTCTATTTTTTTTTTTTTTAGTTGTCAATGGAACTTTAATTCATTTATTTATATGAGAATTGAACCCAGTGCCCCACACATGCTAGGCAAGCGCTCTACCACTGAGCCATAACTCCAGCCTCGTTCTACTCTTAATGAAAATATTATCAAAAGAAAGCTAATACACACTTTTAAAGCATAAGGAAGAGCATTATGCTTAGAGTTTTTTAAAATGTAATAAGAACCAAGTTCTAATCAAATCACTCACCAGCTATGTGACCAGGGGCAACTTCCTTCCCTCTCTCTTCTATAAAATAAGAGCATAAAATCATACTGCCTCTAAGAACTTTTGGTTCTCAAAATTATTAAAGAGCTCTTAATTATTTACTTTAAGCAAAGCCTGTGGAAAAATGACACTTTTTTTTTGCCTCATTTGCAAAGATGTGTTCAGTCTGACCTAGGAATAAAACTTGGACTTTGAAGAGAATGGGCTTCCATTTGATGTTTTGGCTTTCTGAGTTCAGTTATGTTGGTGTCATTTGTGGAGTGAGTCTGGACCACAACAATGTTTAGGGAAAAAAGGTGGCCCTTATAAGTCTGACTCCTTACAGAAGCTCTGGGTCAAAGCTAGCTTTCCAAAGCCAGTATCTTCACTTAGCCTTTTTCAGAAGGGCCTAGATTTTATTTCAGCTTTTTTATGCTTAGCATCTAGCCCAGTGGTGCATAGCAAGCCCAACGTGTGCAATAGATTAAGGCCATTTGTATACTAAAATTAACATCTGAGGGGCTTAAATATCATTATAGATGTTGCATATTAATCTTTGGAAAATCGTTATAAAATAGGCAGTTATATTAGTAATTTCTTTGATAATTTAGAGCTTTCAGCTAATCTATAGAATATGTAGGAACATGATTCCTCTAAGATAATAAGGTAGTTACACAAAAATAAACACTGGTGTCCATTCTGCCTATAAAGGAAGATAAAGATAAAGAACATGGGTTGGGCTGGGTGGGGTGGTGCACACCTATGGACCCACACACTTGATGGCCAAGGTGGGAGGATCACTTGCACCCAGAAGTTGGGAGACAGCCTGAACAACATAGTGAGAACTTACCTCAAGATTTAAGGTATATAGAAATATTCTCAACTTTCATCTACAGGGAAGATCAGTAATTATTAGAGACTCATGTCTTAAGTATAGAAGTTGCAACTACATGCCTAAATGTACTATATACTTAATCAACTTTTCTATACTTACCCATATGGGTCAACTTTGGAATTTTGCCAAATCAGAAAAGTGAATTCTGAATTCTGAATAAGGTCAGTTTATCAGCAGCTATAAAGCAGAAGGTAAAATACTGCTGAGGTGTTGGAATATTTTGTAATCAATGTGAACAAAAAAAGAATAAAACAACAAAATGTGGTCAGTACTGACACCCTGAAGCAATTACTGTGCAATCTGAGATTTTTCTTTGAATAATTGTAAAGCTGTTGTACACTTAGGTCCTGACACCAAACTAAAGTTATATTTTTAATTTACATTTTTAAAAATATTCCCTTTATCTTCATATGTGTTTCTTCTGTACACCCCATTTTAATCAAAGAGTTTCATGCACATACCTTAGTGTATTTTCCTGAATAAAATAAGAATTGTCTTTTCTGTTTGTTTCTGGCCATAAACTGAAGATGTGCTTCATGGGGATAGCAACAGAATGGGGATCAGGAACCAGATTTAGGAGAGCACAGGGGGTCAAAGTGCTGAGCCTGAGTGACACTGCCATGCCTGAGACAGCTCCTCTACAACTGCTTGGATTCCTTGTCTGTAAAATGGAAAAAAAATGAGAATTCCCTTGCATGGCATTATTATAATGCTAAAATAGATTAAGTGTACTCTTTAGAAGGGCACATTTGATCTGCTATGGTGGATCACAGCTACTTTAATCCTTCTGAGCTCTTAAAATTACTACTTTGTGTTTTTCACATAGTATGGCTGAAGAAATGGATTCTCCTACAATAAACATATTTGGTGTTGGAAAAAAATTGTTGGAACACCTCTAGGACTCCTTAGAAGTTATTTTTCTCATATGATGTTTTAGGTAATATATTATCCAAAATATCTCTTCATCTGTTAGTGACAGGCTCTTCTTCATTAATGATAGCAATTGTTAAGAGAAGGGTGGTCCTTTTATACTGTTGCTTTATATAAGTTGGTCTCAGGAGTAAGAGTTTCAGTGGCCATCCATTTTTTTTAAAGACTTTTTATATTAGAGCTCAGAATGTTTACTGAACCTTCATGAAAAATGACACATGTTGTAAATACAGAAATGAATTGCAAATTAAAGAGAATGTTATATCAAAGAGAAATGCTACTTAATATGATAGACTTTTAAGCAATATAGTACTTCAGAGTTTAATTGGACAGACTTTATAGCATCTCACACTACACAGGAATTTAGCCCAGGTCTCCCCCCCCCCCCCCATTAGCTCAGGGGGTGGAAGCCCAAGTTCTTCCTCATTTATGCAAATGAGTTTGAATCCGAGTTCCTTCCTGTTAATTTGGGGAGTCAAATTTGGTTCCTCTTTGCTTGAGAAATGCTACTCTTGTGCAGCGCTGTAAGAGTTAACTTTGTATATGTTCTTGCTACTTCTTATTCTTACTGTTCCGCTTTTTGTTCTCACATGTGGCCACCAGATGTCGCTATCTCAATAGAATGAAACTGATTCGGAAACTTAAAGCCTTGTGGAATCCGTGGCTGGAATTTTGTTAACATTCCTTTTTTTAATTATTATTATTATTACTGATATTAATTACTATACAGAAGCAGCTTAGTAAATGCCAACTGTTTTAACCTCTTTTGTTATAATCATTGTGCACCGAGAAGAGGCTGTTAGAGCCTCTTTGTAATTGAAAGGGACTTCTTTTGTTTTCAGGATAATTTAAAATAGTTACATAGAAATTAATTAAGGTAAAGTCCTTCAGGACTAGCATCTGGCTATGCCTCCCTTTTTTCCTGCCCCTAGGTTGTAAATAAGACCATGATAGAAAGCGCTTTGAAATCCAGGCAGTAATGTAGGTATGTGGGGGAATGGCTAAAAGGAATTCTTAAGAAGATAAATTTAAACTCAGACTACTGCAGATAAAAGTAACAAAATTGCAGGGAATTCAAAACAGTGTTTTGTACAAAACCTTGAGAGGTTAAGTAAAAGATAAAAATGTTACTGCTTCCCTGGGTCTTGTGACTATATGTAAAAAGCAAAATAGAATATGTGCTGCCTTGAAGTGTGTTTATATACTTGCAAGAAGGAAAAGTAAAACGGAGGATTTATGTAGCCCGACTCGTGTTGATTTCTTCCACTATAATCGCTGACTCTCTCCACTAGCATCGTTCGGGATTCATCCTTTCATCACTGCGGAAGCCGGCCTTCCACAAGACTTGTTCTAATATCTTAGATGAAATGGAAGAGTCCTCAATATGTAGAGTAAAGGATGCTTTTAAATGTAATATCACCTTGGAACTGTTAAAATAATGAGAGGATGTCTGGGGTTATGGTAGAGTGCTTGCCTAGCATGTGTGAGGCACTGGGTTCAATCCTGAGCACCACATAAGAATAAATAAAACAAAATAATAAGAAGACATGTGTAGCTTATAGGTAGAATGATCAGCATGTGCAAGGACCCAGCACCACAAATACTACAACAACAACTACTACTAAATAATAATGATGATGATGATGATGCTAATGAGAAAGGTGATGTTACTAGAAATTCTGTCAGTTTGTTCACTATTCCTTTTTTTTTTTTTTTTAATAATAATAATAGGGCTTTTGAAATTCCTATTGTTTTGCTTAGAGCCTTAAATCTCTTCTGAGAATTTACATTCTAACTTTTTGGTTATGGTTCTTTTTGGTTTTGTTTTACTTTGTTTTTGTTTTGGCTTTTTAATCAGTGTTTGCTATTAGAGCTTTCATTTTTAGAAGTGTAGATATGTAATCTGTTGAGAATTTCTATCACTGAGCACTTAGGTTCTCTGTAACCCTGAATGGTCTTCCATTTGAAGAACTACAAAAGACTACATCTTTTGAAATGGCAGAAGGCAGATTACAAAACTTGTACAGCATAGACAGAAAGTGAGAGCAGATGTAATTCCAAGACTAAGAATAAAAAATATAAGAAATTATATTTCTTGTCTCCAAATACTTCAGTTGTGTTGTGGGAGTGATTAGTAACATTTTTTTAGATTGTTTTTGTGAAAAGTTTGGAATGTGCATGAAAGGCTAAACAAACTAACAAGAAGTCCCTCATGGTGAGGGACTTAAAACTGATATTCTTTTTTTTTTTTTGGTACTGGGGATTGAACTCAGGGGCACTCAACCACTGAGCCACAACTCCAGCCCTTTTTTTTGGTATTTTTTAT
The DNA here is from genome assembly GCA_025594165.1 of Tamias sibiricus. Classification (NCBI taxonomy): domain Eukaryota; kingdom Metazoa; phylum Chordata; class Mammalia; order Rodentia; family Sciuridae; genus Tamias; species Tamias sibiricus. Next base: position 74,184,687 of record CM046661.1, read on the forward strand.
TTAGAGACAGGGTCTCACTGAGTTGCTAAGTGCCTCGCCATTGCTGAGGCTGGCTTTGAACTCACGATCCTCCTGCCTCAGCCTCCCAAGTGCTGGGATTACAGGTGTGCGCCACCATGCCCGGCAAAACTGATATTCTTTGACATGCAAATTATTAGATACTTTTACTTGTTCTTGGGGTGTTAGAGTTGTTCAGTACCATATTTTTACTAGCTTTCTCAACTTTCTCCTCTACACTTAACAAAATGTATTCACCCAGGTTTTAAATGTCCAAAGTTCCAAGATGAATGAAAAGGTTTACTCTTAAGCAAAACCTCATTACATTTCTTTCTAGCTCTGCTGCAGGGATTTGAGATAGAGGATTACACAGCTGCTGTGTCAGTCAGTTGTTCATCTCTGTTACCAAAATACCTGACAAGGACAACATAGAAGAGGAAAGGTTTATTTTGGGTCATGGTTTCAGAGGGTCAGTCCATGACTCCATTGCTCTAGTCTCAAAGTGAGGCAGAATGTCATGGTAGAAGTTAGTGATAGAGGAGCGCTGCTTCATCTCTGGCAGCCAGAAAGGGAGAAGAGGAAGGGTTCACAAGGAAGAGGAAACTTTGAAGGACTACCCCAGTGAACTACCTCCTCCAGCCATGTCCCACTTGCCTACACTTATCACCCAGTTAGTCCATTCAAACTAGCATGGACTGAGTAGGTTATGGCTCTCATAATCCAATCATTTATCCTCCAAACATTCCTTCTTTAACACACAAGCATGGGGGGACATTTCATATCAAAACCATAATAGCTGCTAAACCATTTGATTAGTTCCTCATTTGGAGACTTTGAGAATAAAAACAAATAAAATAAGTGTACCAAAGCAAAGATAGTATGGAACAAATAGGAATTTGAAGCTACTCTATGATAGATATGGTCTACCCCCCCTCCCCCAGTTTTCCACATCCTGAGAGAAGCAACCTTGTTTCATTCTCCAGGCAGGATGTTTCTTCCCCGGACAGGATGTTTCTTTTCCCCGGGCAAGAGCCAATAGGCTTAAAGGTCGCCCTGTTCTATGGGCAAAGAGCCAATGGCGTTGGGGTTGCTCTGGTGCACTGCCCACCAGAAATCCCTATATAGGGCCCTGTTCGAGAGACTCAGAACGTACACACACACACACACACACACACACACACACACACACACACAGAGATGCACATATCAGCTCGTTGCTGCTGAGAGGAGGAAGCCACTCAGATACATCAGCTTGACCCTGCAGAGAGGAGGAAGCCACTGTGACAGCTCCAGACCCATCGCCTTCAGCCTATAGCACCTGACCCAGCCAGCAGCTCCAGACACATTGCCTTCAGCCCAACCGCCGCTCCCAGCTGACAGCTCCAGCCTCCAGCCAGACAGCAGCTGCTTTAGCTGATAGCTCCAGAGATCCTAGCAGGTGCGACCAAGCACCCACCTTCTGTCCAGAGCTTGCACACTTCCTTCTCCCTGACTCCCCTCTCCCAGCACCTCTTCAACCTTCAACCAGAGCACCTCTTCTCCGGTTTTGCTACCAGCCACAAAGGCTGTTGAATAAATCTCTTGGCTGCATGGCTGTCCCTGGTGTGATTTTTGCCCTTCACTCTACACTATTACTACTATTCTTTTCCTTTTTGTAACCTTCTGCATATGCACCTGTCCTTCAGTCTTCACAAAATGTTGCTTCCTGAAGAGATGGTTGGATAAACAGAAACATCTTTGTATACAAATTATGTGACACAGTGATACACCTTTGTGTATAAGTTATAATAGGTTTTGATGATCAACATGATGAATTAAATTGTGTTCTAGCAAAAAGTCTAATATAACTTCACAGGACAATTAAACTTTACTAATGATCAGTCTTTGTGACTGGATTGCCACCACTTTTGGCCTTCCAGTCTTTCAAGAAGGATACAGAAATAGTTCCCTTAGTAAACAGTAGTTGTTTTTATTCATATTGCTTGTTTTCATTCTTCATTATTGATCATTTTCTAAGAAATGGCAAATCTTGTTATATTACAGAAGTGTCTGTAAGTATTCAATTAATGAAGTGGTTACCTTCACAATGTCTGAAAAGTCTCAATCATCCTACCTGTGCCATCCATTGTGCTAGAGTATCTCTAAGCATGGATGCCATAGAAAGAAGGTAGATTGCTTCAGCAGAGTTGTACCTTTCTGCATTTAGGGACATGTGATACCTGGGTCCTACCTTTATTAAAGATTCTGATTTAAATGTTCTGGGTTGCAGCTTTAGCATAAGAAGTATCAAAAGTTCTACAGTTAATTCTAAGTAGGCCGCAAAATCTGTCATCTCAACTAGATTTTATAAACAATTTGAAAGAGATTATATAATAATTTTAAACTTCTTTCTTCAATATAATTGTACAATTGTTAATTTATGAGATTGCTCTTTGGGTACTTGTAGTTAAACACTGTCTAAACATAAAGAAGTCAGTTATGTAGTTGTTCCAAGTAAACGAATATCAAAAGCTGGGAGAAAATGCAGATTTTTTTTAGTTAGGTATTATAAAATACAAGGAAAATAAAAGATTGTGTGGTCAAGCAGGCTTTCTCAGGAAGGGCTTTGTCAAAGAAAGCAGCAAAGGGCCTTTGTTGAAAAGCAGTAAGGATTAGGTAGATGAATTTGTGAATCCAGCTTAGGTAGCTTGGAGGGATCAAGAATCAGAGACAAGAAGTCAAGATAACTCTGCAAGGACATGGAAAGTGTTCATTATGTTCTGAGTCTTCTGTGTTTGAGCCAGTTATAAGATACCCTAAACTGAGCATGGGTTGTGAAAAAGCAGTCTGGAGACTATTCAGACCACTACTGAGTATCTTTTTTCTCTGTTTATAGTTATATTTCCTTTTCAGGTAGACATGCAGGTCTAGAATGGCTGTTATGGCATATGTTGTACTGTACATACTGACCCTAGAGTCAAGAACAAGAACCTTTCCAAATTCACAAAGACTTTAATGTTAACTGTTATGTTAATAGAGCTGTACTAATTTTGCACAATAAAATTTTAAGTGAGATAGTAAAGATAATAGATAATAATATACATGGCAGGAGTTGAGGAGAAACATACTGTTTACTGTATGCCTAGCAAGTAAATCCTAGGTATTTGGAGCTGATGAGAAGGATGAGATGACAAAAATTGAAGAAAGAAGGTTTTCTCTACTTGAAATTTTTATAATTCATAGATGTCCCTGTTTTGACTTGTGATATTTTTATTTCATGATGTATATGGGTGCAAAAGTGTACCCATACAACTTAATAAATTGTGTCTGAGATATTCAACATTTTGTTATAAAATAGGCTTTGTGTTAGGTGATTTTGCCCAATTGGAGGCTGATTAAGTATTCTGAGCACATTGAAGGTAGGCAAGGCTCAGCTAAGATATTCAGTAGTTTGTATGTGTTAATTCATTATTAGGCATTTTCTAAGAAATGGAAAAGCCTGGTATATTACAGAAGTGCCTTTTAAAAGTACCTTTTAAACTTAAGATGTTTATAGTTCATGCATTTATAATAGGTTAAGGAGCACCTGTAGTTGGAGAAAAGACAAATACTTGTGAAACAGTTGGTGAGACTTGTGGTACCAAATGTACAATTATGATAAACTCTGTGGTTCAGACCCAGAGAAATCTAGAAGTCCAGGAGAAATAAGAGATAGGGAGTGGACACAGTGGTCCAGTGGAGATGGAATTTAAGCCAAACCCTGATGGAGCCAGATCAGAGATCTTAAACTGAGGTCTATGGGTAGTTTCAGGGAAGAGTCTGAAATTTCTTCTAAAATGGTATGCTACTTTGTACAAATGCAGAGGCTTAAGGGAGAGATCCTTTACATTTTTCATATTTGCAAAACATTTTCTGCTCCCAAAAACATTAACACAAGTGTTTGTACAAGAGTAGTGACAGTGCTTGGGAATTAAGTACCACACTTATAGGGGATGATGAGTAAATAGGCCAAGATAGCCAGGCATGGTGGTACATGTCTGTTATCCCATTGACTTGGGAGGCTGAGGCAGGAGGATAGCAAATTTGCAACCAACCTCAACAACTTAGTGAGGTAGTTAGGACTTAGAGAGACCCTATCTCAAAATAACACATAAAAGAAGGGCTGCAGATATAGTTCTCTGGTTAAGTGACCCTGGGTACAATGTCTGGATGTCTGGTATTAAATTAAAAAAAAAAAAAAAAAAAGGAAACAAAAACAAAAACACCAAAAAGCAAAAAACTGACCAAGATAAGACTTCCTCCTTATGGGGAACATCCAGAATAGGATGAAGAAGAACTTGTGCTGGAGGATTATTGTAGGAATAGAGAAAAGGGTGGTTTTGTCCACTCTAGTGCTCTCCTAACACCATGTGTTGTGGTCTTTTGAATTTTTACTTTTGAGCCAGATGTGGAGTCACATAGCTGCAATCCCAGCTAATCAAGAAGCTGACACAGAAGGATCCCAAGTTTGAGGCCAGCCTGGGCAACTTAGTCAGACCCTTTCTCAAAAGCTAACTGGGACTGGAGATATACCTTAGTAATAGAGTGCTTGCATAAGGCCCACCCATGTTCAATCCCACAACCATAAAAATGAAATGAAAAATTAAAAAAAAATAAAACTTTATCTTTGCTGTTCTAGGAAAACATTAATGTGTTCAATAAGGGATATGTGTTGTTCTAGATATTGTATGACTTTTCTTTCTTGTTTTTTAACTGAAGAGTCAGATAATTAGAGTTTTCAGGGGCTGCGGTTGTAGCTCAATGACTGATAACTTGTTTAGCATGTGTGAAGCACTAGGTTTGATCCTCAGCACTACATAAAAATAATGGAATAAAATAAAGGTATTGTGTCAATCTACAACTAAAAATATTTAAACTCAAAAAGATGTGAGACAATATTTTATGTAGGTAGACATTGACATTTGACTTCCCATGCATTGGCATCAAGCCCAACCTTCCCTACTTCATAGTTCCATTTTTCCTTTCTCTCCATCTTATGCTTTGGAATCTTGAAGAGTATAGTACTCTGCACATGCTATATAGTCAGTACCCTTTTGTTGATGTTTTTACTGCTGCCTGGAGCACCTCTTTCTGATCTTCATGTTCTTACTGGTTTATGAAGTTCCAACCCTTTTGTTCTTTCTTCCAGGAAGCCTTCCATGAATCCCCAAATTACTCATTCATGTTTATCTTTCACTATGATCTAAACACTATTTTGAACTCTGGGGCAGAAATTGTTTGATTACTAGCCCCTCAGTGGCACAATTCCCGGCAATAAGAAGCAACTACTTATTGGAGATATCCAGAATGACTCTCAGACTTTTGTCTTAGCAGACTGGTGAAATTGTACCTTCATCTTGACATTGGATCACAGGCAGTCATCACTCTGCATTAATTTTAATGAAAGAGAGTGAAGGCTTATATTAGAATAATAGCAGAAAATGCTGAGAGAAGGGGAAGAGATCTATTTAGGTAAATTAAAATACATTTAGGAATAAATACATTGAGATATATGTAGTACTTAATGATTAAGGGAGGGGAGGATGAGATAGTGAAGCAAAATTAAAAATTATTAGTAGGTATGGGGTAACAGAAATGATCTACATTGGTATTTGTAGTTTATTTTCTTCATAGGTCAGCATTATCTTCTGGGTATCTTAACAAAAGAAAGGTTGTTGATAGGTATAAGACACTCTTTATGTGCTGCATTTAGTTGTGAAGGGCTCTTTGTTAACATTCATTACTGATGATGGGCCCAGAAATGGGGGATGGTTATTTGTCACCTATATACTGATGAAAATAAAAGGAAAGCTTGAAAGAGGTTGAAAGCCACTAAGTTGTAGCTGCAAAGATCTCTTATCAGTCACCAACACCATTAAAATCAATAGCATAGTTTCAAATAGTTTTTACTCTTTAGTTGTTGTATTTGGTTTCTTTAATTATTTAGTTTTAACTATATTTTATTGTATGTTTACTTATTTATTTATTGAGGTAGGATCTCCTTACATTGCCTAGGCTGACCCTGAACTAGAACCTGGGTTCCAGTGATCTTCCTGCCTCAGCCTCCTAAGTGATGAGACTATGGGCACTTGCTGCTGAGCTACACCACAGCTCCCTTGAGTCAATTTTAAAGCAGTCCTCTGATACTAAATTGCTGCTCAAAGACTTCAGTGACTAACCATTGCCTATTGAATAAAGTCCTGCTTCTTGCTCTCTGCCATTCATAATGCTCCATGGTCCTGCCCAACCCAGCTATCTATTCCTCATGTGCACTGTGCACTAACCAAGCTGGTTGCTTGCTCTTCCCCCTTTTCTCAAAGCTGTATGCTTTGGCTGCTAGTGTGTCTTCAACTTGACCTTTACTGTCAAAACCTTTCCACTTTCCAGGTTCCACTGTACTTGCGGATTCCTGTGGTTTTAATAAACTTGTGAGTGCCCCAGGTCCTATTCTTTGTCACACACACACAAATGCATTGCCAAACACAGTGCTCTAACTACATCCTGCTCTAGCAATCAGGTCTTTCTGTACTCCTTTTTATGTTTATAAATCCAAACAAGAGTTTATTTCTAAGGTCCCAGAAGAGGCTTTGTGTTGCCGCCTGCAGCTATTGCCGCCTGCAGCAACGATACCATGGGAAATAATTCGGAGGCAGACTGGAAATGAATAGGTTCTTTATTCTTCCTTCTTCTAACTTCTCTCTCCGGCTCCAACAACCTCTCCAACTCCAACCACACCCTCTAGCCAACCTTACCTGGTTAAATACTTTTTGCCTTAACAAGTATACACGTGTTAACAGCTCAAACTTACAGGTGCGTCACATAGTGTTCACGGGCATAGAAAGATTCTTAGATAAATGCATGAATATCAGATGAAAATACTTAAACACCTCTTATGGCTCTCAGCTAGCCGCCATCTTAACTATCTCCTTATTAGGGCTCTTACAGCTTTGCTTCTCTGCAAACCTCAAATCTGCCTTGTACAGGACAGATGGAAGAAAGATACATTGGCAAGAGGAAGGAAGAGGAAGCCAGGAAAGAAAGAAAGTGAAAGGGCACGTGAGTGACACTGGAGCCAGGGAGGGAATTCAAATTCCAGCCTTGGACACATGGTAGCTGAATGTACCCTCTGAATGTCCCCTCAGATCATACCCTCTGCACATCCCTGGGGCCTGAGTACCTGGAAAGCAGCCCACTACAGGCTCTGCTGTTGTACTCGAATCCCCTTCTCCAGAAGGCAATTCACCTCATAGAACAACTTGTGGAACTAAGGGGAGCTCTGTATGACTGCTTGGAGGACCAAGAACTCTTCCTTCCAGGTTCAAGTGCATCTGCTCACCTGACAGACCCAGGTAAATCTAGACCTCATCCTCCGTGTGTTCCCAGATGCCACAGGAAGAAGCCAAGATAGTGGAAGCTTCCCCACAGCTCACACACTTGTGGAACTTATTAGTTAGCTGTAGCCTCTGGTGGGCTATCTGAAAGCCTTCCTCAGTTGGCTCAGGTGTTGGGTGTCTCCCTGCTGTGAGTTTGCTGGGCAAGGAAGGCTTGAATCATCAGCACAGATAAATGGTTCTCTCCAGTGTACACCAGCAGGTATTGGTAAAGGATGGACTTCTCCTTGAAGGCCTTTGCCCAGTCAGTGCACATGTAGGCCCAGGGCTGTATATGGACTTAGTGATGCTGTGTCCAGCCACCCCGCTCACAGTTGGTGGGCTTTTCACTCTGATTTCTCTATGGCACAGGAGATTAGAATGCCACCAGAAGGTGTGTCTGTATTCAAAGCAATCAAAGGACCTGGTTCCTGTGTGACCTGTTTGTTAAGTGGCCACTGGGTTATTGCAGCTCAGCCCATCCAGATCCATACTAGGCAGATGAATTCATAATCCTCAGGCTGGGTAGAGGCTATTGTGCTTCTCCTTGGGGCCTGGCTACTCTCTGCAAAACTTCCCACACACCTGGCCCTGGAGAGGCATAGACTCATCCACTTTTCTCCCTAACGTGGCTCAGAGAAGCTACATGTTTGCAGCAGTCTAGAGGAAGCTTTTCCTGAAGCCATCTACATTTTGGGATCTTCTTCACAGGTGGACTTTCTTGTGAGCCTAGGGCAGCCAATTACAGCATGTCTTTTCATCAACAGGCTTTCTTGCTCCCTCTTTGGGTTAAGCTTCCTTCCAATCAGAGACCTGAAACACATGCAGCTCCAGAACTGGCAACTTCTGGGACATTTCCATGGGATCAGCAGTAGCCACACCCTCTCAGAGAATCTCAGGTGTCAGGAAGTAGCCTGTCTTTGGCAAGTGAAAGGATAGGGCCCTGTGCCACATCTAGAGTTGGGCCTTCTGAGTATTACTGTTTGGGGCTTGGCTGAGTCTGAAGGCTCAGTTAACTGTAGAGTTCAGCTCCAGAAACCCTGCCACATCCCAAAGGGCCAGAGCACAAGTGGAAGAGGCCAAGGACAGCCCAGAACAGTGGCCTGTATGGGACTCTAGGCGTTCCTGAGATTCTGCTTCCATGCCACCAAATTACTTTGTAGATCATGAAATTTACACCTAAAATTATTTGCCTAAGCTGATCACCAAGACTTTTAAAAACATTTTCTTTTAAATGCAATTTTAAAAATAAAGTGTCCCTAAAGCAATAGTTTTAGAAGTTGGTTAGGAAGAGTTCTGAGTGTGTTTTGTGACTTACAGCTTTATCATGCATCAATTTATTTGTTGTTTGTTTGTTTTTTGTTTTATCTCACTGTAAATAGTTGGATGTAAGTCTATTTATTTCTGATTTTTTTTAATCAAGAGAATGTTAAGTTCTTACGCAAATGAGCTATTGGCCGACACTATAGGAAGAATTTATTTTTCTTTACCCCTATTTTTTTTTTTTCTGTAGCTGTAGTCTTCCTATACATTGAATTGCCTTATGGAAGCAGCTCAGTGGTTCTAGCCAGTAATCCTAGGTACTAAGGAGGCTGAGGCAGGAGGATTTGAGGCCAGCCTCCCTACTAACTTAGGGAGGTACTGTCTCAAATAAAATAAAATGATTTTTGATTTAGCTCAGTGGTGCATCACTTGTGTGAGTGAGGCTCTGAGTTTGATTCCCAGTATTGAGTTAAGATACTAATCATAGTAATTCAAATAATTAAGTGCCTCAACTCCTGTAGTCGCCTGAAGCGATGGCCGCTTGGAGCAAAGAAGCCGCGGGAAGAAGTTTTGAGACGAACTGGAAACAAACAGCTCTTTATTCTGGCAACTTTTCTCCCTGGCTCTAACTACACCCCGACACGCCGTCCACGCTCCTCTAACCTCCAAAAATGGCGCAGATCTCCTCCGCAATCTCGCTCAAGTCCCTCGAGATCTCCGGCCAAGTCTCGCAAGATCCCGGGCCAAGTACGGAAGGCGCCAATGCCCAAACATGTCCAAAGCCAAAGCCCGTAGTCCACCGCAATTTAAGCCATCTCCCCAAACAGGGCTCCTGCATTTCCCCCTTTTTGTTTTAAAAGAGGTAATGCTCTAGGACGTCTATGTGCAACCAACATTCTTACCCGTCATCGGATAATCAAGGCTGTGCCCTTGACTCCTGTCTTAGGTTGATATGTCGGCCACATGAGACTGTCCCGTGCGACTGTGCCTGTCTTAGGTTGTCCCCCTCTGGGGATCTTACCCGTCATTGGCTAACCAGCCATCCAATGGAGCCCTTTAGGATCGACTGTGTATGATGACTAACAGCCGTCCAATTGTGAGGAGATGTTGCGGCTTTAAGGCAACAAGCCTTTTGGTGACGAGCCAAATTGTATAGCATATCAAATTGTTTAAACAAATTATTTGCCCTAAGTTTCATCAAGTAACACACTGAATTCTCTGGACAAATGTCCGCAAGTCATTGTCCCGTAAAGTCCCAAACAATGAAAGATCAAAATGTCCATTTGTTATAACACGTTGATGTAGGAGGTCCCATGCATGTAGAGCAGAGGCCACACTGTTGGTGAGGTTGTTTGATGCTTGAGCAGCAGGGATGCTTGTGGTGACCGCGTTCCCTGCAGCTATAGCAGCAACCGTCTTTTTTATATCTAGATAATGCCACCGGCAAATCTTCAGGGCCCGCTACCTAGAAACTCAAGCATCAATTATTAAAGGAAAGGCAGTGTTATTTCAGCACTGAGTGAAGAGTCGAGTTGTCAAACTAAAAAACAGAATTATTAGATTAGAAAATTAAAGTTGATTTCTGCTCATACACATTGTTGTTTGAGCTCACACAAACATAAGTTGTCAAAATATCATATTGAGAACAAAAGAAAGAAAGACTGAGGGTATTTACTGTATTAAAGATAGATTAAAGAAAAGCTAAAGGCACTTTGGAGAAATAATTTGTCAGCTGGAACCCTCAAGTCTCTGTATACACAGCAATTTTTTACCTGTTGAGATAATTGAAATTAATCAGCTATTAAACAAATGAAGTTAATAACAAATGAACAATCTTATGTCAAAACACCAAAATATTAGGTTATATAGCACTAGTCATATTGTTTGCTAAAGAGAAGTCCCAGGGATACCTATAATCAAAATTGAAAGTACCTTCATTTATAAAATTATTTACCTAAATTGAATACTCTCAACCTAAAATGAATTAAAGTTATTTGGATATATATATATATATATATATATATATATATATATATATATATATTCTTTTTCATAAGCGCTTTGTTCTTTGTGACGTCACACTGGACAGACGAACAAACATACAAACATATATATGTGACGTCACATTAACATGAAATGTAGACAAATGTACAGACATAAAGACATGTATAAAAAGAAAAAAAAAATACAATTGTGTGCACACTAAAGAGAGATCTCCTCATCCCGGCCGGGAGGAATGACTCTTGAGTTGTGAAACATTTTGAAGGATACTTTTGAGGGAGTCATTCTATATCTTCATCTTGGTCTTCTTGATTTTGTACCTTTTTTATTAATCTTGATTCCTCAACAACTACATCTTGATCATTTTGATGTGGTACCTGCTTTATTAATCTAGATGGTATCCATATTGGAGAGGATTCGTGTTTTGGAAAAACACAAACAGATCCTCTCCCCCAAATTAACACTGGATCTGGACCCTTCCATGTACCTGAAAGAACATCCTTCCAGTAAACCAAGGGTTTATGTTGTTGGTGTGGATTCCAATGTCTGTCTCCAGCAGAATAACCATTAGAGTCTAAAGTTAAAAAATTTAAGGTAAACAGGGCAACTGCCAATCTGTCTTTAGGACTTTTCCAATTTCCTTCTTTTTGTTTTAATAACATAATTTTCAGTGTGCGGTTTGCTCTTTCAATAATGCCCTGACCCTGAGGATTGTATGGGATGCCTGTTTTATGGGATATGTTGAATTTTGCGCAAAACTGTTTGAAAGATGAGGACGTATATGCGGGGCCATTATCTGTTTTAAGCATTTTGGGGATGCCCAATGCAGCAAAAGCTTGTAAACAATGAGATGTGACATCTTTAACTTTTTCTCCAGAATGTAAGGAAGCAAAAATCATGCCTGAACATGTATCTATGGTTACATGAATAAATCGCAATTTTCCAAAGCTTGGCTCATGAGTAACATCCATCTGCCACAAATGATTGGGCATTAATCCTCTAGGGTTAACACCAAAATGAGGATTGGGCAAATGTGTCATACAAGATTTACAATCTTTTACAATTGTTCTGGCTTGCTCTTTTGTGATTTTAAACCTACGTTGCAAGGTGGTGCTGTTGACGTGAAACTGGGAATGAAATAAAGTAGCTTGTTGTAGTGCTGAAAGTATAAATATTGTTTTTGTAAGTTCATCAGCCTTTTGATTACCTTCATGGAGGGGGCCAGGCAAATTAGTATGTGCTCTAATATGGCCTACGAATAGAGGTTCTTTTCTTGCCCACAAAAGTTTTTGTATTTGATAAAACAATTTAAAAGCTGGAGTATGAGGTGCTATTGGTCCTGCTAACTCTAATTTTGGGACGGCTTGTACAATATAGTGGCTATCTGAAAAAATGTTTATGGGCTGGTCTCTAAAATTTTCCAGAGCTCTTACCACAGCTTCCAATTCCACTAGTTGAGCTGATTTGTGTGCAGTTATGTAAGTCATATTTTCTTTTGTAGTGACTATTGCAGCAGTACCATTTGAGGACCCATCTGTAAATACATTAAATGCCTTAGGAATAGGTTGATTTTTTATTACCTGTGGAAATATAATAGGATGATTAATACAAAAAGATAATATAGGAGACTTAGGAAGGTGATTATCAAAATTTGCAGAGGTAGAGCATCTAGCTATAGCCCAGTCATTATCGTTGAAGCATAAATATTCAATCTGTGACGATGAATAGGGAGTAATAATAGTAGCAGGGTGAATGCCAAATATTTTAGTAGAAGTTTTAAGTCCTTGAAGAATAAGTTTAGCCACCATGGAGGTATAAGATTCAATTATACTTTTAGGAGAGACGGGCAAATGTATCCATAATAAAGGCCCTTGTTGCCAAAATACTCCTGTGGGTGTATATTGTGAAGAAATAATAATCAACATCAGCAGTTGAGTTAAATCAAATCTGTCACAATGAGCTCCTTCAATGGCTTTTTCTACTAACTTTAAAGCTTTCCTAGCATCTGGAGTCAGTGTTCGCGGTGAGGATGGATCAGGGTCCCCTCGAAGGATATCAAATAAAGGTTTTAATTGGCCAGTAGTGAGGTTTAGTGTAGGGCGAAGCCAATTAATGTCACCCAGCAGTTTTTGGAAATCATTGAGGGTGGTTAAATGTTCTTTATTTATTAAAATTTTTTGGGGTCTAACAAAAGTATCCATGATTTTAAATCCTAAATATAATATGGGAGATCTAGTTTGAACTTTTTCTTCTGCTATATATAATCCGTATTTTTTAAAATTTTCTACCATGTCACTGAATATATTAAATAAGATTTTTTGATTAGGGTGGGCCAGTAAAATATCATCCATGTAATGTAGACACATGAGGTTTGGATAGTTATTTTTAATGGGTTGGATAGCCTTGTCCACATATATTTGGCATATGGTGGGGCTATTAGCCATTCCCTGTGGTAAAACCTTCCATTGATATCTCTGATCAGGGCCATTATTGTTCATAGAAGGAACTGAAAAAGCAAACCTGGGGGCATCCAGACGATGTAGGGGAATAGAAAAGAAGCAATCCTTTATATCAAGACTAATAACATGGAAACTTTTTGGAATAGCTACAGGATTCGGAAGTCCAGGTTGAGTAGGGCCCATGACTTGCATGGTTTTATTAATTTGTCTAAGATCATGTAATAATCGCCCATTTTCCTGATTTTTTCTTGATCACAAATATGGGGGAATTCCAGGGAGAGGTGGAAGGTTCTATATGTCCTGCTTCTAATTGTTCCTGAACTAGTAGGTGGGCCGCTTGTAATTTCTCTTTAGATAGGGGCCACTGAGGGACCCACACTGGCTTATCAGAAAGCCATGGTATTTTTAAAATTATTTTCTCAGTGGCCCCGAAGAAAAATGTCTTTTTCCTATATGATAATGATTTCTTTTAGGGTTACGCTTACCCTGTACTTTTTGATAATGATTTCTTTCAGGGTTAAGACTACCCTGTATATTTTCACATTTAACACCTGCAGGTTTGGTTGCAAGGTGTACTCCCATTTGTTGTAAAATATCTCTTCCCCATAAAGTAACTGGTAGGTTAGGTAAAACATAAGGCTGAAACGTTCCTTTATGGCCTTCATCATCCTCCCATTTTAAAATTACTGCACTTTTTTCTGGGAGGTTATTATATCCCAAGCCTCTTAAACTGGTTGAAGCTTTTTGCAGAGGCCAGTGTTTGGGCCATTGTCGTAAATTAATGATGGAGGAATCAGCTCCAGTATCTATAAGTCCCTCCATTTCTATTCCTTGGATTCTTATTTTACACATAGGCCTCCTAGTACAGTCTCGAACCCAGCAAGCCATGGGACTCGAATCAGTGGAACAAAATCTTGTATTGTTCCCTTTTTGAGGCATACTCATTTTAAATGAATTATGTAAATTTGGAAGGAGAAGCAGCTGAGCAATTTTATCTCCTTGATTAACAGAACTTATACTTTGGGGTGAGCTAAGCATTATTTTTATTTCCCCTTTGTAGTCTGAGTTTATTACACCTGGGGTCACTTGCAAACCTAATAAGCTTTGAGGACTTCGCCCGATAATAAGTCCTACAGTCCCTGAGGGAAGAGGTCCCCTGACTCCTGTGGGAATCAGTTGAACCCCCATTTCAGGTGTTAACACTATTCGGGCGGTGGAACAGAGGTCTAATCCTGCATTTCTTCCTGTTCCTCTGGTGAGGGAGTGGATGGGTAATAGGGGTTGTGTCGGGGAAGCATCTGAATGGATGCTTGAGGATACTCCTCTTCCAATGCCTCGTACATTTGTGGGCCCCGGGGCATTGGGCCCCGTGCCCCGTTTTTTGAATTCCTGAACAAAGGATTTCCATGGATGTCAAATTTTGAATGGCATTTATTGGCCCAATGATTTCCCTTTTTACACCTGGGGCAGCAACCTGGAGCACGGTATGAATTTGGTCTTATTTCTCTTTTGGGATTTTGCCTAGAATAGCCTGATTGACTATGATAATTTTTCCTGGAATATCCTGATTGATTATAGTGTCTAGGTTGAGTCCTTGTGAAATTCTGAGGGGCAGCATCTCTAACAGCTGCTGCAATCATATTCCCTGTGACAAAGGCATCATTTATATCTTTACATAGTTGTATATATATGGAAAGATCCTTTTTATTTCTCCATGGCCTGATGGCTTCCTGGCAATATTTATTAGCGTTTTCATATGCTAATTGAACAACTAATGGCATAACTTGATCAACGTCTCCAAAAACTCTACCTGCAGTTCTCAAAAGTCGATCAGCAAATTCAGCATATGGTTCATTAGGTCCTTGAATTACTTTGGACAAGCTACCTTGTAGATCCCCAGGTCCTTGTACAGTTTTCCATGCCTTTAAGGCAGCTGCGTTTATCTGAGCATATACTCCTGGGGTATAATATTTTTGAACCTGTACGTCTGCGAATGGCCCTTCTCCTGTGAGCATTTCTATATTATGGTCTCCAAACCCTGCATCTGCATTTATTTTAGCTGTTTCTATACAAAGTTCTTGAAATTGTGATCGCCAAACCAAGTATTGTCCCCCACTTAATGTTGCTTTACATAGACGTTTCCAGTCTGAGGGGGTTAAGCTAAAGGTGTTAAGGGACTCCAGTATACTCAACGTGAAAGGAGCTTGGGGTCCATATGTCATTACTGCCTCTTTGAGAATTTTTATTGTTTTGAAATCTACTGACTGGTGGCCCCTCTCTCCATTTTCATATTCAAATACTGGCAGTTCCCAACGTATCTGTGAGTTACCCTCAAGAGCACATAAGCGCTCAGAAAGACTTTTTATTTCTATTTCTAGGGTATGCAAACGCCTAGTGATACCCTTCATATTTTCTGTAATAGATTCCACCCATGGGGGAGTGGAGGACATAGGTTCCTCCACTTGATGGTCCCTTATCTTGGTCTTCCTTAATTTCCTTTTGTTCATTTTTTCAGAATCACTTTTACTTAATTCCTCCTCACTACTACTACTCTCATTGGTCCTAACTGACTCAGTAACATCCTGAGTCCCGGATTCAATTGAGAGCATGTATCCTTGAACTATCTCTAATAAATCTTGAATAGCTTTAGCAGCTCGGATCTTTGTCATTTTTGAGCCCGCACTGATACTATCCTTACTGGCCCTAACTGACTCAGCCGAGGCCAAGCTTTCATGATCACTTTCACTTTTTTCCAAATTCTCCTCACTAATAACTGACTCAGCTATATCAAAGAATCCATCAAGAGCCTTGTACACTTGGGTCTTAGTTATTTTCGAACCCATTTTAACCGCTCTGACTAGAGACTCCTGCGAGGTTCCTCAGTTCTTACCTGCCGTGTCGATTCCCCGTCCGGGCCACCACCTGTAGTCGCCTGAAGCGATGGCCGCTTGGAGCAAAGAAGCCGCGGGAAGAAGTTTTGAGACGAACTGGAAACAAACAGCTCTTTATTCTGGCAACTTTTCTCCCTGGCTCTAACTACACCCCGACACGCCGTCCACGCTCCTCTAACCTCCAAAAATGGCGCAGATCTCCTCCGCAATCTCGCTCAAGTCCCTCGAGATCTCCGGCCAAGTCTCGCAAGATCCCGGGCCAAGTACGGAAGGCGCCAATGCCCAAACATGTCCAAAGCCAAAGCCCGTAGTCCACCGCAATTTAAGCCATCTCCCCAAACAGGGCTCCTGCAAACTCCCTAATTTATTAATTGATAAATGCAATTTATTACTGACACCAATGGTTTCAGCACTCCAAAAATAGTGGACTTAATTGGTCATTTTGAAAATTAAGTTACTTTTAAATCAGTTCTTTCTTTTTTCTGTATGATGTCTTATGAGCTCTGCTTGCTACATCTCTGGTCTACTCCATTTAGCATTGAGAATTGGTCTGGCTCCTCTTTCCTCCTGTGCTCTACCATTTGTCCATTTTCCTCTTCATCAGAGAAAAGGATCGAAATTCTAGTTTATGAACTTTGCTTTTTCTTATAAGCAATGTAAGAATGTTGTTCAGCATCAGTTTCCAGTAGAGGGCCTAGTGGCCCAGGTCATATTCTCCACTCTTCTCTTGTATGTTCTCCAACATACTGGAGTTGGAAGAAAATGAGATTTGAAGATAACCATTGAGGCAACTGTTTTTATGTGTGTTTGTCTCTGTGTCTTCTATTCTGTACCACTGGTCTACAAAACTGTTTTGATACCAATACCATGCCATTTTTGTTACTATTGCTCTGTAGTATAAAGTCTATAGTATAGTTTAAGGCATTTTCCAATTCATGTGGCAACATTATGCTGTTGACTTAAGTGTGATCACTTCAGACAATCAGTCTTGTTTTCTTCTTCAACAAATACTTATTGTGTTTGACTCTAGATTTTGCAAACCTGATTATCACATTGAGAGGACATTTCATATTCTAATTACATGTCAGCACAGCTAACAAACTGAAAATGAAATCATACTCTAATGCTAAGGCAGCCTAGAGCACCTGAGCAGGTAATGCTGATCCTGAGACCTGAGGTCAGGAAGGATGTGCCCTGCTGAATTCACCAAATACTCCACATTACTTAGCTGTGCTAAATGTCTTACAGTGGAGGAAACATTTCATCTTTAGCAAAGGAGTTCCTGTCACTTAAAAAAATTGAAAATATTGAAAAAACATTACCTGAATTAAAGTCAACTCCCAGTTATATCCACACTAAGATTGTATTATTGGAACAAAATTCCCAACTCTTAGGATATACCCAGGTTGTGATGACTGATGCTTGAAGATGGGAATATTTTTTCTTGATACAGTTGAATTTTTATTGTTGTTAGTTTGGGAGAGGGGTGATAACTCGGTTATGTACCAAATAAAGTGTATCAGACATGGTCTGAAAGATATGTTATAAACTGTATGAAAATGGTGGCTGCTCTCTTAATTTAAGACAAATTCTGGCAGTTGGAGACTGGTGAAGACTGGCAGTTGAAGTTGTGTGTGGTGCAGTGTATAATAACAGGCTGGGATTCCTTGCTGTTTGAGAGCTTTCTCCCTCAGGTTAGATGTGACTATTGTATTGCAGTGGCTTGTTTGGCTGAAGCAATCTCCTCTGCTGAGAGCCTGATTGTTGTGACTGATGCATAAGTAAGTGAGGACATAGATATGAGTGGGATCCAGCTTGTTTCCAGCAATACATGCATTTTTATTAAAAACAGAAAATCCACTCTGAAACATTCAAAATAATACAATTTTTGGAGTATTTATGTCAACTGCGGACTTGATTACTGCAGGCACCTTTTGTTTGCTTTTAGTGTTTATAACTTTGTGCCCACATTAGATTGATTCCCCAGCCCTAGTGTGGTGTATAGTTAATGCCGGCCCATGTAAATTGGTTTACCTTTCTTTTTTTTTTTTTTTAATGTTTTATATACTTTATTTCAAATTGAGATTATTAAAAGCATATTAGGTTATGAAATATACCAAATGAGGTCTTGACTTACAGGCCAAATGGATAAAATAAATTATCAATGCATTAAATGTTATAAATAATTTAAATTTAAAAAATGACTGGAAAAAACCATTTACTGAAGATGGCTAGAAATATACATTCCTGGAAGCATGGTGTCATTTTTTTTTAATAATTTTTAATATGTACAACTCATAGTGCATATATTTAGTATCTTTTTACATACAACTGTTTGTATACACAGTATATTCGTACAGTTCAGGTCTTCAATCATGCATTAAGGAAAATGATATCCGTCTCATTCAACCACTTTTTTTTTCTCCCCCTCCCTCCCCTCTTGCTCCCTCCCTTACCCTCCCTTCCCTTGACCATTCTAGTGTTCCTCTAATCCTCCTATGTACCCCCATCCAACAATACTTTGAAATAGCCTCCTTATATAAGAGAGAACATTTGGTACTTGGATTTTTGAGACTGACTAAATTCACTTAGCATGATGTCTTCCAACTTCATCCATTTACCTGCAAATGCCATTAATTTGTTTTCTTTTATTGCTGAGTAAAATTCCATTGTGCGTATATACCACATTTTCTTAATCCACTCATTTACTGAGGGACATCTAGGTTGGTTCCACAACCTAGCTATTGTGAATTGTGCAGCTACAAACATTGAGATAGCTGTGTCACTGTAATATGCTGTTTTTTAAGTCCTTTGGGAATAGACCCAAGAGTGGGATGGCTGGGTCATGGGATGGTTCCATTCCCAGTTTTCCAGGAAATCTCCATACTGCTTTCCATAACGGTTGCACCATTTTGCAGTCCCACCAGCAATGTATGAGTGTGCCTTTTTCTCCACATCCTCTCCAACATTTATTGTTGCTTGTGTTCCTGATGACTGCCATTCTGACTGGAGTGAAGTGAAATCTTAGAGTAGTTTTGATTTGCATTTCTCTAATTGCCAGTGATGTTGAACATTTTTTCATGTATTTGTTGATTAATCGTGTATCTTCTTCTGAGAGGTGACTTCTCAATTCCTTAGCCCATTTATTGATTGGGTTATTTGTTTTTTTAGTGTAAAGTTTTTTGAGTTCTTTATATATTCTAGAGATTAGTGCTCTATCTGATGTGCATGTTTTAAATATTTGTTCCCAATTAGTTGGCTCTCTATTCACCTCACTGATTGTTTCTTTTGCTGAAAAGAAGCTTTTTAGTTTAAATCTATCCCATTCATTAATTCTTGGTAGTAATTCTTGCGCTACAGGATTCTTATTAAGGAACTTGGGGCCTAATCCAACATGTTGGAAATTGGAGCTTACTTTTTCTTCTATTAGGTGTATTGTCTCTGGTCTAATTCCTAGGTCCTTGATCCACTTTGAATTGAGTTTTGTGCATGGTGAGAGATAAAGGTTTAATTTCATTTTTTTGCATATGGATTTCCAGTTTTTCCAGCACCATTTGTTGAAGAGGCTATCCTTTCTCCACTGTACATTTTTGGCACCTTTGTCTAATATAAGATAGCTGTAATTATATGTATTAGTCTCTGTATCCTCAATTCTGTACCATTGGTCCACCAGTCTGTTTTGGTGCCAATACCATGCTGTTTTTGTTACTATTGCTCTATAGTATAATTTAAAGTCCGGTATGGTGATGCCCCCTGCTTCACTTTTCTTGCTCAGGATTGCTTTGGCTATTCTGGGTCTCTTATTTTTCCAGATGAATTTCATGACTGCTATTTCTATTTCTTTGAAGAATGACATTGGGATTTTGATTGGAATTGCATTAAATCTGTATAATGCTTTTGGTAGTATGGACATTTTGACAATATTAATTCTACCTATCCAAGAGCAAGGCAGGTCTTTCCATCTTCTGAGTTCATCTATAATTTCTTTCTTTAGTGTTCTATAATTTTCGTTATAGAGGTCTTTCACCTCTTTCGTTAGGTTGATTCCCAGGTATTTTATTATTTTTGATGCTATTGCAAATGGGGTATTTTTCATCATTTCCCTTTCAGAGTCTTTGTCGCTGATGTACACAAATGCCTTTGACTTATGTGTATTGATTTTGTATCCTGCAACTTTGCCAAATTCGTTTACTAGTTGTAAAAGTTTTCTGGTAGAGTTTTTTTGGGTCTTCTAGGTAGATTATCATGTCATCAGCAAATAGTGCTAATTTGAGCTCTTCTTTTCCTATCTTGATCCCTTTAATTTCTTTCATCTGTCTAATTGCTCTGGCCAGAGTTTCCAGTACTATGTTAAATAGCAGTGGTGAAAGGGGACATCCCTGTCTTGTTCCAGTTTTTAGAGGGAATGCTTTCAATTTTTCTCCATTTAAGATAATGTTAGCTCGGGGCCTTGCATAAATAGCTTTTTTTATGTTAAGATATGTTCCTGATATTCCTAGTTTTTCCAGTGTTTTGAACATAAAGGGGTGTTGTATTTTGTCAAATGCTTTTTCTGCGTCAATTGAGATGATCATATGATTTTTGTCTTTAAGTCTATTGATGTGATGTATTATGTTTATTGATTTCCGAATATTGAACCAGCCTTGCATCCCTGGGATAAACCCCACTTGATCGTGGTGCACTATCTTTTTGATATGTTTTTGTATCCGATTTGCCAGGATTTTGTTGAGGATTTTTGCATCTATGTTCATTAAAGATATGGGCCTGAAGTTTTCTTTTTTGGATGTGTCTTTGCCTGGCTTTGGAATTAATGTAATATTGGCCTCATAGAAAGAGTCTGGAAGAGCTCCCTCTTTTTCTATTTCTTGAAATAGTTTGAAGAGCATTGGTATTAGTTCTTCTTTGAAAGTCTTATAGAACTCGGCTGTAAACCCATCAGGTCCTGGACTTTTCCTTGTTGGTAGCTTTTTGATGACATCTTCTATTTCTTCACTTGTAATTGATCTATTTAAATTATGTATAGCCTCCACATCCAGTTTAGGCAAATCATATGACTCTAGAAATCTGTCAATGCATTCAGTATTTTCTATTTTATTAGAGTACAAATTTTCAAAGTAATTTCTAATTATATTCTGTATATCTGAGGTGTTTGTTGTGATATTCCCTTTTTCATCACGAATGTTAGTAATTTGAGTTTTTTCTCTTCTTCTTTTCGTTAGCATCGCTAAGGGCCTGTCAATTTTATTTATTTTTTCAAAGAACCAACTTTTAGTTTTGTCAATTCTTTGAATGGTTTCCTTAGTCTCAATTTCATTAATTTCTGCTCTGATTTTAATTATTTCCTGTCTTCTACTGCTCTTGGTGTTTGTCTGTTCTTCTTTTTCTAATGCTTTGAGGTGTGATGTTAAGTCATTTATTTGTTGGTTTTTTTTTCCTCTTAAGAAATGAACTCAGTGCAATGAATTTTCCTCTTACTACTGCCTTCATAGTGTCTCAGAGATTTCTATATGATGTATCTGTGTTCTCATTTACCTCTAGGAATTTTTTGATCTCCTCTTTGATGTCTTCTTCAACCCCTTGTTCATTCAGTAGCATGTTGTTTAGCTTCCAGTTGATGGAGTAGTTTTTCTTATTCCTTGTTTTGTCGTTGATTTCCAATTTCATCCCTTTATGGTCCGATAGCATGTAGGGTAGTATCTCTATTTTTTTATATTTGCTGAGAGTTGCCTTGTGACATAATATATGGTCTATTTTGGAGAAGGAGCCATGTGCTGCTGAGAAAAATGTGTATTCGTTTACTGAGGGATGAAATATTCTATATATGTCTGTTAGGTCTAAATTGTTAATTGTTTTGAGGAGGCTTAAAGTTTCTTTGTTTAGCTTTTGTTTGGATGATCTATCCATTGGTGAGAGAGGTGTGTTGAAGTCCCCTAGAATAACTGTGTTGTGGTCTATTTTACTCTTGAACTTAAGAAGCGTTTGATGAATGTAGGTGCTCCATTATTTGGGGCATATAGATTTATGATTGTTATATCCTGTTGATGGATGGTTCCTTTAAGTAATAAGAAATATCCATCTTTGTCCCTCTTGATTAGTTTTGGTTTTAAGTCTACCTTATTTGATATGAGAATGGAAACCCCTGCTTGCTTCCGCCGGCCATGTGAGTGATAAGACTTTTCCCAGCCTTTCACTTTCAGTCTGTTGATGTCTTTTTCTATGAGGTGTGTTTCTTGGAGACAGCAAATTGTTGGGTCATTTCTTTTAATCCATTCTGATAATCTGTGTCTTTTGATTGGCGAGTTTAGGCCATTAACATTCAGGGTTATTATTGAGATGTGATTTTTATTCCCATCCATTTTTATTTGAATTATGGTCTTTAGCTTGATTTGGTTTCACTTCTGGTTGGTATTTCCTTTAGTTTAATATCTCCCTTTGGTGATTTTCGTTATCATCTTTCTCTTCTTCTTCATGAAAAATGTTGCTCAGGATGCTCTGAAGTGCTGGCTTTCAAGTTGTGAAATCTTTTAACTTTTGCTTGTCGTGGAAGGTTTTTATTTCATCTTCGAATCTAAAGCTTAATTTTGCTGGATATAAGATTCTTGGTTGACATCCCTTTTCTTTCAGAGCTTGAAATATGCTATTCCAGGATCTTCTTGCTTTTAAGGTCTGGGTTGAAAAATCTGAACATAGTCTGATTGGTTTCCCCCTATATGTAATTTGCTTCCTTTCTCTTGTGGCTTTTAGTATTCTCTCTTTGCTCAGTGTATTAGGCATTTTCATTATAATGTGTCTAGGTGTGGATCTGTTGAGATTTTGTTTTTTTGGTGTTCGGTATGCCTCTTGAACTTGGTTTTCCATTTCATTCCTCAAGCTTGGAAAATTTTCTGTAATTATTTCATTAAATAGATTACTCATTCCTTTGGCTTGAAACTCTGCCCCTTCCTCTACGCTGATCACTCTTAAGTTTGGTCTTTTTATGCTGTCCCATAATTCTTGGATGTTATGTTCTTGATTACTAACAAGTTTTGCTGTATGGTTTAAATTCTTCTCTAGGACATATATTTTGTCTTCATTGTCTGAGGTTCTTTCTTCCAAGTGGTCCATTCTGTTGGAGATGTTTTCAATTGAGCTTTTATTTTGGTTTATTGCTTCTTTCATTCTGGAATTTCTGTTTGGATTCTCTTTAGAGCCTCTATTTCCCTATTGAAGTAATCTTTTACTTCCTGTATTTGTTTTTGGAGTTCTTTGTCAAAATGATCTTTTGCCTCCTGTACCTGCTCCCTCATCTCATTTTTGAGTTCATTCTTAAGTTCCATAAACATTTGGCATATGTAATTTCTAAATTCCATCTCTGGCATTTGACCAACTGTGCTTGCCATGACATCTACCGATGAGGTATCTTGATTTGTTTGTGTCATTTTCTTTCCTTGTTTTTTCATGTTGCTTGTGTGTCTATTCTTCCTGCACTGTGGGACCTTGACTGTTTCGATTTTACCTTAAAACCTTATGTTGTTCCTGTAGTACAATGCTATCAGATCACCTTATAATTCATTTACACTTTAAAAACCTAACACTTTCTATTCAGAAAATCCAAGTTTGATCACAATGTACAGATTTTGTTAACCCAGATATTATTTCCAATTTACTCTGTACGCTTCTGATAGGGTTTTATAGCTTCAAGTATTGGATACAGAGGTGTTATGTTTAGGAAGAAGGAAGTGTCTTGAATTGTTCTTTCTTGGAAAGTATGTAAAGAGATATCTATTGAAATGGTTTAGTGGAAGTGGTTTAGTATCAGTAGACGATGGAAGAAAGAGAATGGGGTTGACAATTAGGTAAAAAGATCATTTATATATATAGTAAGTTGGAAAAGAAAAAAATGATAAAAGAGTAGGAATTGGTGTAAGAGAGAGGAGAGAGAGAATCAAGGAAATAGAGAGTAAACTATATATAACACCACTTTGCTACCCAGTTCAATTGCGCCAGTTCTAGAAATCCCAAGTTTTGCGTATAACTTGTTTTTGCCTCTGTTTAGTATGCACTGGCAGGATGTAAACATGAAAGATGAAGGAGGAAGAAAAGATACAAGAGTGAGAAGGAGGAAAAGAATGAAAGAAAAAAGGAGCGGAAGCAAACAAACACACTAACAATCAATGGGGAAGGAAAAAAAAAAGCAGAACAAAACAAAGCCAAAAAAGGGAAAAGAAAAATAAACAAACAAACAAACAAACAAACAAAAAACCCCTCCCTGCAATCCAAAAAATCAAGCAGACCAATAAAAAGAAAAGGAAAAAAAAAAAAAAAAAAAAGTCAAACCCCAAGTCGCAGACAAAACGGGCCCTGGGAAGCGCCACTCTTTTTTTCCTTTCCAGTTCAAACCAATTGCTATTGGATCACAGTCTGTGATTTTGTTAGTGAAATCAAGGCTGCATCTTAGGCCAGTGGCTGCACGGATCAGTGAAGGAGTGGCCCAGGGGGACTGCGTGTGTCAGCAGATGAATGGCGCCGGGAAGGGGACCTTCTAGAAGGCACCCCCTCCCCAAGCCCACCCACAGCTGCAGCCTCTTGTGGCCGCTGCGCTAGCCTCAGAAACGCCTTCCCCTGCTGACCACCCAAGTCTCACCCAATTGTGCGTTGTCTCCAGAGAGCTGGAGAGTCCCTGGATGGATGCAGCCGTCGCTCTCCGTCTCCTCCCCTCCGTCAGGACCAGCCCCTGCAGCTTTCAAAGATGGCGGTGCTCTCCCTCCAGACAACAGCAGACTCCCGTATCCTCGCCGATCGCACCAGGAAGCCACACCTGTGACTGTGGTGCAGACAGCGCTGCTCCAGACCGTGGCCCGCTCCACTCTGCCCCCGCTTGCCGATCGCAGATCTCTGCGCTGCTCTGTCCGGGGCCTCAGTACCGAGGGTCGCGTCAGGCGGAGTGTGGATTCGAACTGGTGTGTGGACCCGCGGTCTCCCGTGGCTCCCAGCACCAATCCCGCCGGCTGTTATCGCTGGTTTCTATCCCCGGTTTCACGCTGGTGTGCTGTGAGTTCGGCTGGGGTTGCAGCAGTAGCGCGGTCTCCTCACACTGACCTTGTTTCGCACGGCCTGTGCACCACCCAGGTGGTTTTGCAGGAGCCTCGCGGCTCCAGCCGCTGCAGACAGCTTGTCTCTCTCTCTCTCTGGTAGTGGTAATCAAACCATCCAGGAGATCGGTATTTTCAGCCTATATATATATGATGAAAGGCAATTTATTTGCTTTGTTGGATTCTTTCCACGGAGCTGCCCTGAAGTGTGGCTTCCTCTAATCCGCCATCTTGGATCCAGTACCGGTTTACCTTTCTGATGAATTTAAACTATTAAACAGTGAAGTGTTTTCACCAGAAAAAATTATTTATTACCACATTATCACTCTTGCTCATGTGTTTCCCCCAAAGCATCAATGCAGTTTTTCTCTTTTGCTTTATTTTGTTTTCTGATGTAGTGGCATTTGCATCCAGGGGTGCTCTACCACTGACAGGCAACCCCACCCATTTGATATATTTTTTCCAGGGCTTGCTTCTTTGCCCATGCTGTTCTCAAACTTGCCATACTCCTTCCTCAAGTCTCCTGAGTAACTGTGACTCCAGGCACAAGTCACCACACCCAGTGCAAAGCATCACACTTGCACAACAAGAGCTTTACTGTTAAAAGTGACAAATAGGATGTGGACCCCGTATCCCTGGCCACATTTCTGAACAGAATCCTGTGAAATGTCTCTGGGTTAGAGGAGGCCAGTGCTGTGCTATTTCCAAACTGAAGCTTTTCCTTCCTTATTTTGGCCCTACTGATGGGAGCTGGGTTTCATGTGACTTGTATTTACATTGGCTGTGTCCCTCAGAAAGGGAACTTTATAGTCTTGAGTGTTCATTGTTCATGTCTTGTTCCATTCTAAGGCAGATTCCAGGCATGTAAGAGCTTAGGGCAGAGTTAATATTGAAGATATTAAAATTACAACTTCCACTTTTTTTTTTTTTTTTTTTTTTTTTGGTACTGGGGATTGAACTCAGGGGCACTTGACCACAGAGCCACATCCCAGCTCCCCCCACCCTTTTGTATTTTATTAGAAACAGGGTCTCACTGAGTTGCTAAGTGTCTTGCCATTGCTGAGGCTGGCTTTGAACTCGCAATCCTCCTGCCTCAGCCTTCCAAGTGCTGGGATTACAGGTGTGCGCCACCGTGCCAGGCACAACTTCTACTTTTCAATGAAGTCTTGACTCTTTGGAAAGATGAGAAGTGCATTGAGCTTCTTGATTTTCATCACAGTGGTTCTCATGGGCCCTCACATCACCACCACATCCTTTAATCTCCCATAATGCTCTTGAGTCAGGCTCAAGGAAACCAAGCTGAAAAAGGGAAGGACATCTGTATTGAGGATGGAATTTACCATGGCTTAAGAACAGCACCTTCATGTAGAATCTCTGGGCTACATGGCCAGCCATTAACACAGGTCATTGCTTCCTTGGTTTTAAAAAATCTCCTCTTGTAAGTGGAAGTTTTCACCTGTACAGGGTGTATGCGTTTTCTCTTCAGTCCTTTCTCTCCTCAGTCAGGATACTGCCTTTTGTGAACACCATGCCTCAAGAGCATGTTTATACAAACAGTTTTTTTTGTTGTTGTTGAAAACAAACAAACAAACTGATTTTTCTTCTTCCCTCATTGTGAATTCATGTAGTAGAGCCATCACAACTTCTTGCATTGATATTGGGTTGGGTTAGGCTGCCCCGGGCCCTCTGCTATCCATGTACCAGGTCCAGCCTATCTGTGGGGAGGACAAGGCTTCTCTCCAGGCACCAGGAGCAAAGGTTCTTGGAAGAACAGATCCAAGAGGTCCATACCAGGGCACATAGTGCATCCCTCTTGTCCTGTGGGACACACAGTATTTCATAGCCCTGGGATCAGACCCCAGCTCTGTTACTCTCTAGGGCAGAGGGGCTCAATAGTAGACTCAGCTTCCCCATCACTCTAATTGGGGTGCTCATTCCATTTTTATCTTATGTCTTCAGAGCAGTCAGTGCAAGTAAAATAGATGATAATGAGCTCCTGCAGGGAACCAGAGAGCGTAGGCTATTTCCACTGATGTCTCTCCCCCACCCCTACCAGCCTACTGCTGCCATGGGCTCTGGCTTCTGCCCACTCTCTTCCCTCTGCTGGGCAGGTCCACCTTGCTCTGAATGCATTGTTCTTCCTGGAAGTCATTCTGCAGTACACATTGGATGGGGTGTCCCTCAGCCTCACTGGAATCATCAGACCTCCTATTTCTGAGACTTGCAGCATCTGCAGCTCTACTCTTCCTGCTTAGGACTATCACTGTCCTGAGTACTGGCACCAGACTGTAGATGGCTGTCATGTCAGCCCTCCCAGGAAACTTGGAAGGTTTACCTATGATGAAGATTCCCTCCTTCCCGAAGTTACCAAACAGCTAGACAGTGCTGGTCATGACACAGCCTGGTGAGTGGATTGAGCATCCAACTTTAAATGTGTCAACAATGAAGTTTTATTCCTACAAATACTTAAAATACTATGCTAAACATTGAAAAAATCAATGTCACAAAAAAAAATAAAGGGGACAATTTCCAAGGGGATGGGAAGGAAGCTGTGGTGGGCAGCTGTCACTGGGTCACATTCTTGAGCTGACATGGAGGGAGGTTCCAGATAGTGTTTTGGAAACAGGCCAGAAGGAAAATGTTTCACAAAACTATAATGGGTTCTGGCCAGACTGCTTCTCAAACTCCTGCTTCTGGCTTTTCAATGCCTTGAATTTCTACTGACAGAGGAAGGTGGCTCTCTTTCACGATGAGGACACAGCTGGCTCAGCAGCTGAAGACTTGATGGACTATCATATGGCTTGGTTGCTGGCAGCTGAGCTGCCTCCTGGTCCTCAGGTACACAATGGCTTCTGGAGGCTCCACCTCACTCTGTGGGGATGGTGCCAGAGTTGATCCATTCTTCAGCTTTTATGGTTAATCTTCCAGCTCAGGGAATATAGTTGTGTGCTGCCCCAAAGTTAAGATTATAAATTGATATCTGCTGCTGGAAGCAGTTCTGTAAGTTGAGGTGGCACTGGAGTATGATATCTTGAGGTTAGTCTGTATCTCTGTGTTAGTAAGCTTTCCTAGTTTTCGTGAAGCTATGGGTTCCACATCTGGCACGAGCACACACACACACACAAAGATTAGAGAAGAAAGTGAGACTCATTCATCTTTTTCTTTCTGAACATTTTATAGTAAGTATGTTTATTGCAAAAATGGCAAGAAGCTGTCTATATGACAAGAGTATCATTAAGATCCAAGTCTGGCCGGGTGCGGTGGCGCACGCCCGTAATCCCAGCACTTGGGAAGCTGAGGCAGGAGGATCGCGAGTTCAAAGCCAGCCTCAGCAATGGCGAGGCACTTAGCAACTCAGTGAGACCCTGTCTCTAATAAAATACAAAAAAAGGCTGGGGATGTGGCCTAGTGGTCCAGTGCCTGTGAGTTCAATCCCCAGTACCAAAAAAAAAAAAAAAAAAGATCCAAGTATGACCTGCAAAAAGGAGGTAGAGGACAGGATTGCAAAAGAACCACGAGACTTTCTGAAGGAGCCCTAATTAGGAAGGGCTGTTGTAGCTAGCTGGAAGCCATAAGTTCCACCTGATATGTATGTGACGCACCTGTAGGCACCCGCAAACCTGAAGGTATA
Source organism: Tamias sibiricus (assembly GCA_025594165.1). Taxonomy (NCBI): domain Eukaryota; kingdom Metazoa; phylum Chordata; class Mammalia; order Rodentia; family Sciuridae; genus Tamias; species Tamias sibiricus. Next base: position 74,213,388 of record CM046661.1, read on the forward strand.
TAACCGGGTGAAAGCGGTCCGAGTTAGGAGAACAAATTCATTCGGTCAGTCGGGTAGTCACTCGGTCGGTCAGAAGAATCAGAGCGGCCAGAACGTAGGCAGAGCGGTTACAGAAGAGAAACCAGATAGAAGAAGTAATGACTGGTCAGAGTTAGGCCGAGGCTCCCAAGAAGACAGAAGACAGAAGACAGAAGACAGAAGACAGAAGACAGAAGACAGAAGACAGAAGACAGAAGACAGAAGAAAGAAGAAGGAAGAAAGAAGAGAGAGAAGAAAGAAGCTCTAATCTTACTCTAAGAAAAGCTCGCTTTAATCTTTCTCTCTAAAAATCTTTCTTTCCCTCTCTAAGCTCTAAGAAAGTAGAAGTAAAAGTAGTAAAAGCTTAACTCTGCCTCCGAGAATTTTCCTCCCGTGGCGGCGCCGTGGCTGGCCGTGACAGGCAGCTTACAACTTTCTTTGTTATTAATCCAATTTCTGAATTCCAAGTCTTAGACTTTTTATAGGTTTGGTACACTGAAACACTTATGTCCCAGGCATTATTTATTCTAATACTCTTTTCAAATATCTTCTTGAATATACATACACACCCATACACACACACGTTAGTACTGAATATTGATAAAAAAAGGGTACTCTACCACTGAGCTGCACCCCCAGCCCTTTTATTCGTTTCCATTGTGAGTAAAGTTCTCTCTCATTTGTCCAGTCTGGCCTGAAACTTGCCATTTGCTCACTTCAGATTTCTGAGTAACTGGGATTATAGGTTTGCACCTCTTTGAATATCTTAAATACTCATCTCAAAATTAAGCATTGGTATGTGTGATGGAGAAATCTCTAACTCTCTTTAACACATGGGTAAGTTCTACTGAGATGGAGCAAATCTAGCACAAAGCAGAATTGTCCAGTGCAGTTGACTCCACATTGCTGACCCACAATAAAGTCAACTAAATGAAAAGTAGTGTGTTTAAGTCAGTAATTAGCTATACAGCAAAATCCATTGGGTACTCTGATTTTTGGTGGGGGTATTTTTGTTTGTTTTCCCTGTGCCAGTGATTGAATTAGTTTAAATCCTCCCCTACAATGTACGGATATACCATTATCCCCACATCCTCCTCAATATTTATTCTTATTTGTATTCTTGATAATTGCCAATCTGACTGGAGTGAGAAGAAATCTCAATGTAGTTTTCATTTCCATTTCCCTACTTACTAGAGATGTTGAACATTTTTTCAAATATTTGTTAACTATTTGTCTATATTTTGAGAAGTGTATGTTTAGTTCTTTTGCTCATTTATTGATTTTTTTTGTTGTTGTTGTTGTTGCTAAATATTCTGGGTATTAATGCCTTTTCTGAGAAGGACACGGTAAAGATTTTCTCCCATTCTGTAGTCTGTCTCTTTAAGCTCTTGTTTCCTCTGCAATGAGAAGCTTTTTATTTATTACCATCCCACATATTGATTTTTATTTTATTTCTTGCTCTTTAGGAGTATTGGTAAGGAAATTGGTTCCTGTGCCAACATATTTTCCTCTAGCAGTTGCAGTGTTTCTGGTCTAATTTCTGGGTCTCAAGAGGATTGGTAATAATTCTTTAAAAGTCTGGTAGAACTTGGCTGAGAATCCATTGGGTCCTTGGCTTTTCTTTGTTGGAAGTCTTTTGATAGCAGCTTCAATTTCATTATGTGATATTGATGTGTTGATGTTTTCTGTATCCTCATGGTTTAATTTGGGTAGGACTAATGTTTCTAGGAATTTGTCAAAATTTTCAAGATTTCTTAAATTATTGGAGTATAAATTTTCAAAATAGTTTTTGATGGTCCTCTGAAATTCCTTAGTGTCTTTGTTTTTAATTCCTTTTTCATCTTGAATTTTGTTAATTTAGTTAGTGTCCCTCTTTCTTTTGATTAGTTTGGCTAAGGATTTATCAATTTTGCTTATCCTTTGAAAAAACTAACTCTTTTTCCATTAATGCTTTGTATTTTTTAAATATTTATTTATTTGCTTTAATTGTACACAATGCCTTTACTTTTACATGGTGCTGAGGATGGAACCTGGGCTGCACACGTGCCAGGCGAGTCCTCAACCGCTGAGCCACAACCCCAGCCCTGTATTATTTTGTTGTTCTCAATATCATTGATTTCAGCTCGGCTCTTAATTATTTCCTTTCATTGATTTTGGTGTTGGTTTGTTCTTCTTTTTCTTGGGCCTTGAGATAATTAGATTGTTTTTTAGCTTTCTATTCTTTAATGTATGAGCTCAATTCTATGAACTTTGCTCTTAGAACTGTCTTCACTCTGTTACAACATTTTGATATGATGTAACATTTTCTCATTTTCTCTTCTCATTTTCTTCTAAGAATTTTTGTTGTTTATCCACTCATTTCTTCTGCTATCTGTTCATCATTCAAAAATATATTATTCCATGTCTCGGTGTTAGAGTGGATACTGTTTTTTGTCTTATCATTGATTTCTAATTTTATTCCATGATGATCTGATTGAATGCAACATATTATATTCTCTCTCTCTCTCTCTCTTTTTTGTATTTACTAATATTTCCTTTGTGACCTTAAACAGGGTGTATATTAGAAAATGTTTTGTGTGCTGCTGAGGAAACAGTGAATTTAAGCATTGATAGATAAACTATTTAATAGGTGTCTGTTAGGCCTATATTTAATAATATAAATATTTTTAATTTTGTAGAATTTTGATTTGTTTTGATGATCTATCCTGGGGTGAGTATGTTTATGTGTCACCCAGTAATATTATGCATTAATCTATTAATTCTTAATATTGAGAAGGATTTGTCTGATGAAAGTTTCATACTCTGTTGTTTGAGGCAAGGAAAACATATTAGTTGACTGTTCTTCTAATATGATTCCACCTTATACTGGCTTTATTTCTCATTTATTTCACTTTTATTTCTCATTTCTGCTTCATGAAATATTATACTGAGTATGTTCTGTAGTACATGCTTTCTAGTTATATATTATTTTAGCTTCTATTTATCAGGGAAGGTTTTTTTAAATATATGTATATATATTTTTAGTTGCTGTTGGACCTTTATTTTATTTATATATGGTGTTGAGAATTGAACCTAATGACTCACACATGCCAGGCAAGCACTCTACCACTGAGCCACAACCCCAGCCCCCTAGGCATTAACTTTTAATAAAGTTTAGGAATTGGTCAAAAAATAGTTATCAAATTTAATAAAATTACTATAACTTTAAATGAGGGCTAAAGGGGGGAAGAGAAAGATTGGACAAAGTGAAGAATTTATAATAGAGACAGAAAAGAAAAAAGAAGAAAGATATAAAAGATAAAAGAATAATTCATGGGAAGGTAGAAAATAGAACTAGATCAATGGTGGGTAATTGATATAGTAGCAGATAATGCAAACAGACAAATGGGGGAAAGTTTAGCAAGTATAAATTAAAGCTAGGGCAACAAGATAGAAAAATTAATTCCAATTAATGCTTAAAACCATTAGATGCCATACGTTCAAATGGGTTGAAAGTACAATATTTGCTATTGGGGTAACAACTATCATTCAAGTTAAAGAGTTATTCATATGAATAAAATAGACATTAGAGTAACTTATAGTAGACCATGCCTAGGTAGATAACATTCTTGTTGAATATTGGTTTGGACTTCATTTGGGTTTGGACCTCTAGCAGATATCACTCACTGTTTGTCTGTGAATCTGTGCCTGAGTTGCAGGGGCACAGGAGCCAATTCACTAGTTGCTGTGAACTTCTTGCTAATAGTTTCTGGTTTGTCAGCTCAGCTGCCTGCAACTGATGGTTCAGAGGGTACAGTGTTGTGGCTTGGTTGTTTCTATTGTGTGTAGAAATTTAGGATGCAGGCTCTGGGGTGTCCCTGTGATTGCTATGTGTTACTGTGTACTTGCTCCCATCTACAGTATTCTTCTGATGTTGAAGATCCTGGTGGTTGTGTGTACGGAAAGGAACTCTGTGTGTTATACACAGGTCTGTAAGATCTATAGATCTATGGTATGTAAGTATTCTTCCAGCCAAGGTCATTATCTGGGATAATATAGTGAAGGGACTATGGTGGTTCACCTGTGGCCCAGATTGTGAATGGTGGGCATGATTCCTTCTATTGACTATGTCTGCAAAGTCCTGCCAGTATCTAAACAATGCCCTTTCACTCACCAGTTGTGATCATTGGTCAGGCTGGGCACCTGTTAAGGCTGGGACAGCTACTTCCTGTTGTCTTGACTGTGGTAATTTACCACCTTATATGATCTTACTCTGCTTATCTGTGCAGGTGCCTTCCACTTGGGTTTCCTGAACTATAGGCAACTTATCCTAGCAGACTTCTGACTTTGCCTGCCACCTTTTTGGAACTGGGACTCTGTGTCATTGGATATTCAGGCAGCTTTTCTCTGTTAAGGCCCCATGAATCTAGGGACATTCCCTAGGCTTCTCACTATACCTCCCCGCAATGTCAGCACTTGTGGCTATTGGGTCCTGGTGGATCCATCTTCTGTTGTGCCCAAAGCTGCTTTGTTTCTCTCTTTGTGAGTCCAGTGGATGCTGGGTAGAGATCTTCTCTGTCTGCATCAAGAAGCTGAGAAGAGCACTGGGATAGGGGCACTTTCTGGCACCATTCCACTCCAACACACTACCCTTAAGTGCAGTGAGGGGAAGGGGTGTGGGTTTTAGCAATTTTCAGTTAGTAGCCATTCCTCTTGAAGTTCTTTCTGCCAAGATTCTTAAGAGTTCCCCCTGAAGGTGACTTCTCTCTGGTGAGGTTTGCAGCTGTCTGGGCATGAGAAGATGCCAGGTTGATTTAAGGGGGTGATTGGAGGGCTGAGGGCTCCATAAGGTGGCTGCAGGCCCCTGGCTTAGTTTTCTTCTCTCAGTTTGGTATTGAGTTGTTTATTCTGTTTAAGAATCCTGCTGTTCCCATCATGCTTTAAATTTTGTCTACCTTTCCAAATGTCTTTAAGTGACTGAGCTGAAGACTTGTTCTGTTCCCCCTTCTTTCTCTTTCTCTCCCTTTTGCCCCTCCACCGTCACCCACCCTGGTTTGGATTTGGGGTTAGGGAACTCTGTGCTTATTTTCTACTCTGGTAACCTATCTTCAAGAATCTCCAAGTCTCAGGCTCTACAGTATCGAGACTTAGAGTATTTATTTTGTCTCAGGCTCTACAGTATTGAGACTTAGAGCATTTATTTTGTCATCTGCCTCTCAATTCTACTTTTCCTTTGCTACCTTCTTTCTGCTTGGTGAGGTGATCAGAACTCACTGCTCAGCTCCCAGCTCCCTTCTGTTATCTCCCAGTCCTCCCTGTTTGTCTTAATACAAGTCACAGAAATGAAACAGGGAGAAAACCCAAGGGCAGTGCCACAGAGTTATTAGGGGACCTGCAGATTGGGTGATTTGGAAGAACAAATAGGACTATAGCAGGTATATAGCTTAGAAAGAAATCTCTTCTCATTGCTTTGGCCCCTAAAAAATCTTGGTGGATGGCTTCCAACTAAAAAATTATTTTTTCCTACTCTTCCCTCTATTATCATTTATTCTCACTTGAGCCTGGGAGAGATCCTGGGATACCAAATAGTTTCTCAGTTTGAAAATAGGTATTGTAGTGAGAATGACTTCAGTAGAAAGAGAAAACTTGTTATCAATGAATGGTGAGTCATAATAATAGGATTTAGTGCAAAAATAATGGATCCACAATACTAGAATCAGGAAAAGATGAAAGAAGAAAGTAAAAGCAATATGAACTCACGCCTGGAAACCATTGAAACAATATGAATGTGAACATACAAAAGGTGAGAAATTGGAGAAAATTTATTTTGGAGAGCAGGGAATCATGGGAAGATGTAAGAGTCCAGAGAGGAGAGCAGGGAAATGGAAAGTGCAGTTGGCTCAGGCTGAGTTTGGCCTGAACTCCTCTTGTGCTCCAGGTTACTCTTTGGTCCTTTGTTCTTAGTTGTGTGCCCCTTTGTTCTAAGGGAATTTCTAGGGTCTATGCTTGCTCTTACATTTATTTTTCTTGTGTCAAGGTAGTTTTTCATAGTTTTCTATGAGTTTTCTGTACTAAGGCCCCAGGGACATTGGTTTCCCTGGCTCTCTAGCAGTGGAGATTTTTATTGTACCTTGTTCTTACAGATGTGATAGAGAAGGGACTCTGGTGGCTCCGTGTAAAGCTCTGGTCCACTGCTGTGACCTCTATCTCACTCCTCAGTGCTTCTTTGAGCTAGTTTTTGGCTAAAGTATAAGGATCCCACTATTCTCTACCCAGCTACATTATATAAATTGCCTGAAAAAGTAGCTCATATTTGATTAACACAAAGTAGCACAACTAAATGGGAATGCTATGCTCTTTATGAACACATTATTATTATTGTTCATTTTATAATTTTATTTTTGGCAGTACTGGGGGTGTTGTTCATGCTAGGCAAGCGCTCTACCACAGAGTTACACTGTGTTCTTTTTAAAATGTTATTGTGAGACAAGATCTGGCCCTGGTAACCAGACTATCCTGGAACAAGCAATTGTCCTGCCTCAGCCTCCTGAGTGGCTGGGATTATAGATGCATATCATCACACCACACATTATTCATTATTTTAGACAACTGTCTATATTTCCAGGTTCACTTTGCCTAGTTCTAGTTATAGTTCCTCAATATGATCATGAGTATCTCAATCAGATCAGGCTCCCATAACAAAATAAATTCAGTAACTTCAATAACAGAAATTTATTATTTTACAGTTCTGGAGCCTGGAGGTTTCTGATGAGGATGCCAGTGGTGAGAGCTTTCTCCTTGACTTGCAGACAGAACTGGGTCATGGTATCCCCACATGAAGGACAGAGATGGGGAGGGGGAGGGTTGTCAGTTGTCTGCCTCTCTTCCTTTTTCCTTTTTTGTGGTAGTGGGGATTCATCCCAGGGTTTTATCTGAGGTAGGCAAGTGCTCTGTCACTGAGCATCATCCTACAGCCAATATAGCGAGGTTTGGCTCATTTTAGCCTCAAAATTAGAACGAATATTTAGATCAGTAAGAATCAATGGGATGCAAAAGGACTGATCTTCTTCCAAGTGCATACCAATCAAATGAAGGGACCATTTCTGTGAATGATATCTTGAATTTGGGGTGTATCTAAGTGCTAGTAAGCTTGCCTAGCATGCGTGAGGCCGTGGGTTCCTTCTCCTTTACAGCAACTCTCAATAATTATGATATGGCAAAACACAAGAAGGTGTCTATATTAGAGCAGTATCAGTAAGATCAGTGTGTGACCTGTAGAATGGAAGTAAGAGGTCAAAAATACAAACAAGTAGCAATTATTCATTTATGATTAATCCAACTCCTGGTGAAAGATTTTATATCTTTGGCACCTAAATATTCATGTCCCAGGCTAATTTATCCTTAAGATCTCAACAAATATCTTTGTGAAAACAAACTCAATAGTACTGTATATTAAACAAAGGGTGCTAATCCACTAAGCCCCAGCCCCAGCAATTTCATTCTTTTGCATTGTGATAGAGTTCTCCCTAAGTTGCCCAGGTTACCCTGAAACTTGCCATTCTCTCATATTTACAGGTATGCACCTCTTTGAATATCTTTAATACACATCTCAAAATTACACTGTTGGTAGGTGTGGTGGTGCAAACCTTTAACTCTTCCTCTCCCCCATCATTGCCAAAGACTAAAATATGCAAATCAGTCTTCACAGTTGCTCTTCTCTCATCCTCTCCTTTCATCCAATTCATCATCATGTAGAGCAATAAGAAGCACCTCTCCCCCTGTATAATTTTTTTAAAAAATATTTATTTGTTTTAGTTGTACACATGACTTTTATTTTTACGTGGTGCTGAGGATCAAACCCAGGCCGAGCATGTACAAGGTGACTGCTCTACCACTGAGCCACAACCCCAGCCCTCCTGTATAATTTTTAATTAACAGAATTAAATATACACAGGATTCAGAGGAAAAAAAATGATTACTGAGAGTGTTGCTCCCCACTGTAGTTCTAGTACCCTAGTAGGCTGAGGCAGGAGAAACACTTCAGTCCAGGAGTTGGAGTCCAGCTTGTACAACACAGAAAGACCCTTTCTCTAAAAATAACAAACAAACAAAAAACAACAGCAACAAAAAATGAAAGGTATCAGGTTTATTGAGTATAAATCTGAATTGTGAAATAGGATAAAATGTTACTCCTTAGTCTGGACCTCTTATCCCTAGGGAGATACTTGTTCAGCTAGTCCAGGATCAGGGCCTGCCTCAGCTTATTGCAGAAGACCAATAGTGGGGAGCTGTAGGAGCCCTGTTTGGGGAGATGGCTTAAATTGTGGTGGACTACGGGCTTTGGCTTTGACATGTTTGGGCATTGGCGCCTTTCGTAGTCTCACGGGACCGGGATCTTGCGAGACTTGGCCGGAGATCTCGAGGGACTTGAGCGAGATTGTGGATGAGGTCTGCGCCATTTTGGAGGTTAGAGGAGCATGGACGGTGTGTCGGGGTATAGTTAGAGCCAGAGAGAAAAGTTATCAGAATAAAGAGCTGTTTGTTTCCAGTTCATCTCTAAACTTCTTCCCGCGGCTTCTTTGCTCCAAGCGGCCATCGCTTCAGGCGACAACAGGGAGCCACACTTGAGAAATGCTCCAATGGCCTCATCATTCTAGGAAAGAATCTCTGACCTAAAAGAATGGAGCATGATGGTGGAATGTAATTCAGTGGTGGAGTATTTGTGTGGTACTCACAAGACCCCGAGTTCCATCAACAGCACTACAAGAAATAAAAATGAAATTAAAAATAGGAATACATCACTCTCTACTCCTAGAAAGAAACACATTAGAAGACCAGCCCAAGAGTTTCTTCTCAGTTCCATCACTTGAGGGGAGACAGTTAGCAGTGGTAAAAGTAGGGGATGAGAATGCCCAGCATGGTAGCTTATGCCTTGCAATCCCAGAGACTCAGGAGGCTGGGGCATAAGGATATCCAGGTTAAAGCTAGCCTCAGCAAGTGAGCAAGATCTCATCTCCAAATAAAAATAAATAAGGTCAAGGGTATAGCTCAGTGGTGAGGTGTACAAGGATCAATGATCAGTCACCATTAATGCAAATAAATTAACAAAAATATAAAAAACAACAAAAAAACAGGACAGGGAAGGGGAAAAACAATTTATTCTTTGTTTTTATTCTTGTTTTATATTGACTTTAAAATGTCTATAATGTAACCTAATAGGCATTGCTATTCTGATCATGAAAGCAGCCAATCCAGTCTTCCTCAGGGGAAAGGACCTTGATTGAACTCTGGATTATGCTTTCCATCAGAAGCAATGGCCTGGGAAGAACACATTGGAGGTGGCAAGAGAATGAGATATTAAGATAGTGATTCAATTTCCTATTCAGGTGGCACACTATTTGCTCTTAGGAGGGATAGTTTCATTTCATCGGTCTTGTCATCCTTTGGAAGAACATATATGCTTCCTTGGAATCCAGCTTCTATAAACCTGCTGATCACATTGAAGAGACACTCTATATTCTACTTCTCAGCACAACTAATGAAGTTGCTAGAACATGAATCCATTCTCAGGTGCTGGATGCTCTAAGGCAGCCAGCCGCACCTCAGCAGGTGATGCTGAACTCTGAGAGCTGCAGTCATGGGTTTGGCCTGCTGAATGCCCCAAATACTCCACATGAATTAGACGTACCAAGCATCTTTGAGAAGAAGAAACATTGCATCTTTAGCAAAGGACTTTCTGTTGTTACAACAAAAGTTTGAAAACAATGGGAAAATGTTCTCTAAATTAAAGTCACATCCACATCAGGACTATGTTGTCAAAGCAAAATCCACCAACCCTGAGGATGCACTCAGTTGTCACGGCTGTGAGTTGGGGTGGGAAAGGCTGGCCCTGGACATTCAGGACTTCCAGTGTGAGGACCAGTGTGTTTATCAAGAAATCATGGCCTTTTTGTTTACACTAGGAGCAAATGATGGTGGAAGTGCTGAGCAAGGGGGCCATGCCATGGTGTTCAGTGCATCCCCCTCATGAGGTGGGCCCTATTGAGCATTACAGGCTTGAACTCAGATCCTGACCCTGTCATTTTGTTTGACAGAAGGAGAGCATTAACAAAACTTAAGTTTCCCCATCAGTATAATGGGGAAACATTTTATTTCCATTTTGAGGATGTTAAAATTTGCATTGCAGTAACTCACATGGGGGGACAGATGGCCCTGCAGGAAAACAGTGAGACAAGGTGGTGCCTGCACCCCACTACAGAGGAACTGCTGCCATGGACTCTGGCCTCTGCCCACTCTGTTCCCTCTGCTGGGCAGGGTCAGCTTTGTCTAAGTCTGCTCTTCTTCCTGGAATCCTGTCTCCACCCCCAGTGTGGCAGAGTGTACCTTGACTGAGATCCCACTTTCAGGCATGCTGCCTATAGGATTGCATAGAATCTGCAAATCACCTCTTCATACCTGAGACATCCATTGTCCTGAGTGCTCACACCTGCCTCTAGGTCTCTATGATGTGTGTGATCTTTATGCAGGTCACATTTCAGGGTGACTTCTGGTAGGGAACCCACATATCCTAAGCATCCAAACAGAGCTGTGCTATACCAGGGGTGGGCTGTTCCTACAGCAGCTCTCTCTGAGTCAGTTATACAGCACCTAGGGCTGTGAGTCTGGTAATTCTAGGGTTTTAAAATGGTGGTTATCAAAAGTCTAGTCCTAAAGATGTTCCCTTGTACATGGTGACTTCAGTGCTTTGTTTCCAGGACCTTCATGACATCACTTTGATTAGTGATTCACCACTTAGAGTCACCCCCAGAGTTTGTGGCAAAGTTTAGAGTCCTGTAAGAAGTTCCACCTAGCTGGATGTGGTTGCATATACCTGTAATTCCAGCATCTTGAGGAATTCAGGCAGGAAAATCTCACATTCAAAGATAGCCCTGGAAAATTAGTGAGAGCCTCTCAAAACAAGTAAAAAGTAGTAAAGCACCATTTGGTTCAATCCACAACTAATGCAAAAACAAAAACAAAAAAACAAAAAAAAAAAAGAAGAAAAAAGAAATTTAAATTTTCTAATAAATAACCATCATGGCTTTAGATATCCTGAAGAGATTAAAATGCTTCCTGAACATTTCCCTCTCTGCTCTTCAAATTTCGTATTGTGTTTTTGCACAAATTCAGTGGCTGTGTGCAAAAAACTTAGAACAAGGCTGACAGGGGAGCTCCACAGGCCATCACATTCAATTTGTATTCATACTACCCTGGGAGGGGGCTGCTATTCTGCTTCACAGACGAGGAATACGAGGTCCAAATGGGATGAAACTTCCAAAGACTCCTGCTCTGTGTGACCCCAGATCTTACGTCCCTTATAATCAGGGGCACTGCTTCAGGGAAGGCAGCATCCTATGATGAACAAGATTCCTCAGTGCCCTTTAGGCATACATCTAGGCCCCATTCACAGGAACTTCTATCTCACCTTCTCCAGGATGGGCGCGCGCGCGTGTGTGTGTGTGTGTGTGTGTGTGTGTGTGTGTGTGTGTGTCCTCCCCCATAGTACCCATGTGCTTTACTGCGGGCTTCATCTGCAGCTACACACTACTGGGGGTGGCACAGCCTGGCTTATGGATTGAGCATGGAACTTTATATGAGTCAACATGAAATTTTATTACTAATAAGTAATAATTTTATTATAAATAATAATTTTATTACAGAGAATTAGATAGGTGAGGAGAAGGACAGCTGTGGCCAGGAGCTGGCACTGGGTCATGCTTAGAAGATCACAATGTGGGAGGTGCCATGGAGGTTTCTAGAACTATGGTAACGTGAATCCTTCTAGCACAAGTGGATTGGAGGTGAAGGAGGTGCCCACACTAGTACCCACACCTGTGCAGTGCCACCTCTGCCCAGTGGCTGCCAGCTGTCAGTAGCTGCTGCAGGTCTGTAGAGCACTTTGGTCACTTGACACCTGCTGCTGGCCGTGGCCTACCATGGGTGTCTGCTGGAAGTAGTGCGGCTACTCTCCTAAGTGCTGGAGAACCTAGCAGAGCTGGAGTTGGACCTGTGGGAAGGTGACCTCACTCAAACAGGCTATGAGAAGAACAGGGCCAAGCTCTTAGCATGCTATGATCTACTCATCTAAAGTAAGGTCAGGACCCACAGGCATTTCATTGCATTATGCTTTTTCACTAAACTTGGTTTGGAAATTGGATTTGGTTTATAAACATTGCCATGTGCTTCATATTTTATAAAGGACTAGAAAAATAATGTGTCTGGCATTAGGTAATGAGATCCAGAGGCTCAGACTGTGATTGGCATCACTGGCTTGGTCAGATCTCCTTCCAGGTAGGACTTGCTGTTTCCGTGGCTTGGGACAGCCAGGCACAATTTCTCACTCAGGCTGGGCAGACACTGTAAAGCTGTCTTTGCACACTAGATTGACTTGTAGGTATACCACATTTGTCATTTCAAGAGGTTTGTTTTTGTGTGGAACTTCATAAGCTAATTCTAAAATTCATATCTATGAATTAGGGTAAGGGGTTCTAAAGTGTGCTCCAAAAGTATGAGATTGGAAGATTTGCCTGCCAGATTTGGAGAGCTGTTATTAAAGCTACTGTCACTGAGAAAGTGTGCTTTTCAGTGGAAGGCAGAGGCAGTCCAGGCAGGTGTGCCTGCTGCAGACCTAGCCTGTGGGAGAGGTGGCATCTCAAATAGAATGCCCACCATGCCCCCCACCCACTGCCCTTGTGTGAAGCCCACCAGACACGAGGCTCAGTTGCAGAAGTGTGAGGCCCCAGTGAGAGATTCAGACACCTCACAGCCTGTGGAAAACCTCAGAGGAAAGTTGTCGCCTTTGGAGATGGGATGGGTTTCTGAAGTCACCAGGCGCTCCACAGCAGCAACCAGAAGGGGAAAGGTAGATGAATTGGAGAAGAGTATAATCCACTTTGTCACAATAAAGAGATTGAGAAGACAACATACAGGGTGAGAAGATGGTTGCAGTGGATGACTGCAAGGACTGTTGCAAAACACCATACAGAGATATACCCTCCAGTGGAATTTTGAGTGCTAAAGTCCAGCAGCAGGCCCCCACATGAGCCATCGTTCACCAGCATGACTGAACACTTGAAGTCTTGGGAGTGTGTCTGAGAGACAGCCTACTGCTCAGTGAGGATGGGCAAAGACCTGAATGGGTGTTTTACAGGAGCAGATCCTGGGAGCATCAAAGCAACCAGAAAAAAGCTAGCTGCTCGAACCACCCATGGTCATGCTGTTTATTAAGATCCAGCAGGAGCTGTGGCTGTATTGAGGGGCATGCAGCTTCCTCCAGTGTGAGTTTCCCAGAGGAGGTCTGTGCCCTCAAGGATGCTGCACTCCACCAGCAGGATTCAGCCTGTGGAAACAGGGAACACTCACAGGGTGACATGGTGAGACAAGGCCCTAAGGAGGAACTAAGTCTGGAAAGCAGGCAAGGCTGAACTACTGAGGGATGCTCGCTAGCTGGTGAAGAAAGGAGAGGAGGGGTTTCCCAGGCACCAGCAGGCACTGTCTCCCAAGAGATAGAGAATATGGTTGTACTCCAGTGATTTCCCTGTGTTTCTTTTCTTTTTTTTTTCAGTTCTTAAATTTTTTTCTATATTTAAAAGTTTTTTTTTAAATTTTTATTTGTAGTAGTAATATGTATTACAGTTCATACTACACATATAGAGCATCTTTTTACACAAAACAGTTTGTATACAAAGTATATTTGTAGCATTCAAGTCTTCAATCATGCATTTAGAATAATGATATCCATCTTTTTTCCTTTTTTATTTATAATAGTAGTATGTGTTACAATTCGTAATGCACATATATAGCATCTTTTTACATACAACTGTTTGTATACAAAGTATATAAGTACCATTCAGATCTTCAATCATGCATTTAGGATAATGATATCCATCTCATTCAACCACCAACTTTTTTTTCTTCCCCCCCTCCTTTTCCCCTTGCTCCCTCCCTTCCCCTCCCTTTCCTTTGACCATTCTAGTGTTCCTCTAATCCTCCTATGTACCCCCATCCAACAACATTATGAACTAGCCTCCTTATATCAGAGAAAACATTCGGTTATTTGGATTTTTGAGATTGACTAATTTCACTTAGCATTATATTCTCCAACTTCATCCATTTACCTGCAAATGCCATTATTTTATTCTCTTTTATTGCTGAGTAAAATTCCATTTTGTATATATACCACATTTTCTTAATCCACCCATCTACTGAGGGACATCTAGGTTGATTTCACAACCTACCTATTGTGAATTGTGCTGCTATAAACATTGAAGTGGCTGTGTCACTGTAATATGCTGTTTTTAAGTCCTTTGGGAATAGACCCAGGAGTGGGATAGCTGGGTCATAGGGTGGTTCCATTCCCAGTTTTCCAAGAAATCTCCATACTGCTTTCCATAGCGGTTGCACCATTTTGCAGTCCCACCAGTAATGTATGAGTGTGCCTTTTCCCCCACATCCTCTCCAACATTTATTGTTGTTTGTGTTCTTGATAGCTGCCATTCTGACTGGAGTGAAATTAAATCTTAGAGTAGTTTTGATTTGCATTTCTCTAATTGCCAGCGATGTTGAGCATTTTTTCATGTATTTTTGATTTATTGTGTATCTTCTTCTGAGATGTGTCTTTTCAATTACTTAGCCCATTTATTGATTGGGTTATTTTTTTTTTGGGTGTTAAGTTTTTTGAGTTCTTTATATATTCTAGAAATTAGTGCTCTGATGTGCACATATTAAATATTTGTTCCCAATTAGTTGGCTGTCTATTCACCTCACTGATTGTTTCTTTTGCTGAGAAGAAGCTTTTTAGTTTTAATCCATCCCATTCATTAATTCTTGGTAATAATTCTTGCACTACAGGATTCTTATTAAGGAACTTGGGGCCTAATCCGACATGTTGGAAATTGGAGCTTACTTTTTCTTCTATTAGGCGTATTGTCTCTGGTCTAATTCCTAGGTCCTTGATCCACTTTGAATTGAGTTTTGTTCATGGTGAGAGATAAGGTTTAATTTCATTTTGTTGCATATGGATTTCCAGTTTTCCCAGCACCATTTGTTGAAGAGGCTATCCTTTCTCCACTGTACATTTTTGGCACCTTTGTCTAATATAAGATAGCTGAAATTATATGTATTAGTCTCTGTGTCCTCAATTCTGTACCATTGGTTCATCAGTCTGTTTTGGTGCCAATACCATGCTGTTTTTGTTACTATTACTCTATAGTATAATTTAAAGTCTGGTATGGTGATGCCACCTGCTTCACTTTTCTTGCTCAGGATTGCTTTGGCTATTCTGGGTCTCTTATTTATCCAGATGAATTAGATGACTGCTTTTTCTATTTGAAGAATGACATTGGGATTTTGATTGGAATTGCATTAAATATGTATAATGCCTTTGGTAGTATGGACATTTTGACAATATTGATTCTACCTATCCAAGAGCAAGGTAGGTCTTTACATCTTCTGAGTTCTTCTATGATTTCTTTCTTTAGTGTTCTATAATTTTCGTTATAGAGGTCTTTCACCTCTTTCGTTAAGTTGGTTCCCAGGTATTTTATTTTATTTTTTGATGCTATTGTAAATGGGGTAGTTTTCATCATTTCCCTTTCAGAGTCTTTGTCACTGATGTACAAAAATGCCTTTGACTTATGTGTATTGATTTTGTATCCTGCAACTTTGCCAAATTCATTTACTAGTTGTAAAAGTTTTCTAGTACAGTTTTTTGGGTCTTCTAGGCATATTATCATGTCATCAGCAAATAGTGCTAATTTGAGCTCTTCTTTTCCTATCTGGATCCCTTTAATTTCTTTCGTCTGTCTAATTGCTCTGGCCAGAATTTCCAGTATAGCAGTGGTGAAAGGGGGCATCCCTGTCTTGTTCCAGTTTTTAGAGGAAATGCTTTCAATTTTTCTCCATTTAAGATAATGTTAGCTCACGGCCTTGCATAAATAGCTTTTATAATGTTGAGATATGTTCCTGATATTCCTAGTTTTTCCAGTGTTTTGAACATAAAGGGGTGTTGTATTTTGTCAAAAGTTTTTTCTGCATCTATTGAGATGATCATATGGTTTTTATCTTTAAGTCTATTGATGTGATGTATTATGTTTATTGATTTCTGAATGTTGAACCAAACTTGCATCCCTGGGATAAACCTCACTTGATTGTGGTGCACTATTTTTTTGATATGTTTTTGAATCCAATTTGCCAGAATTTTGTTGAGTTTTGCATCTATGTTCATTAAAGATATTGGCCTGAAGTTTTCTTTTTTGGCTGTGTCTTTGCCTGGCTTTGGAATTAATGCAATATTGGCCTCATAGAAAGAGTCTGGAAGAGCTCCCTCTTTTTCTATTTCTTGAAATAGTTTGAAGAGCATCTGTATTAGTTCTTCTTTGAAGGTCTTGTAGAACTCAGCTGTAAACCCATCAGGACTTGGAGTTTTCCTTTTTGGTAGTTTTTTGATAGCGTCTTCTATTTCTTCACTTGAAATTGATTTATTTAAATTGTGTATAGCCTCCTGTTCCAGTTTGGGCAATTCATATGACTCTAGAAATCTGTCAATGCTTTCAGTATTTTCTATTTTATTAGAGTACAAGTTTTCAAAGTAATTTCTAATTATCTCCTGTATATCTGAGGTGTTTGTTGTGATATTTTCTTTTTCATCATGGATGTTAGTAATTTGAGTTTTTTCTCTTCTTCTTTTTGTTAGCATCGCTAGGGGTCTGTCAATTTTATTCATTTTTTCAAAGAACCGTCTTTTGGTTTTGTCAATTTTTTTGAATTGTTTCTTTAGTCTCAATTTCATTAATTTCAGCTCTGATTTTAATTATTTACTGTCTTCTACTGCTCTTGGTGTTGATCTGTTCCTCTTTTTTCTAGTGCTTTGAGGTGTGATGCTAAGTTATTTATTGTTTTTTTTTTTCCTTATAATGAAGGAATTTGGGGCAATGAATTTTCCTGTTACTACTGTGTCCATAGTGTCCCAGAGATTCCTATATGATGTATCTGTGTTCTCATTTACCTCTAGGTAATCTCCTCCTTGGTGTCTTCTTCATCCCCTTGTTCATTCAGTAGCATATTGTTTAGCTTCCAGCTCTTGGAGTAGTTTTTTTTTATTTCTTATATTATCATTGATTTCCAATTTATCCCATTATGGTCTGAAAGAATGCAAGGTAGTATTTCTATTTTTAGTTTCTTTATTTAGCTTTTGTTTGGATGATCTGTCCATTGGTGAGAGATGTGTGTTGAAGTCCCATAGGATAGCTATGTTGTGGTCTGTTTTACTCTTGAACTTGAGAAGCGTTTGTTTGTTGAATGTAGGTGCTCCATTATTTGGGGCATATAGATTTATAATTGTTATATCTTGTTGATGAATGGTTCCCTTAAGTAGTAAGAAATATCCATCTTTTTCTTTTTTGATTAGCTTTGGCTTGACGTCTACCTTATTTGATATGAGAATGGAAACCCCTGCTTGCTTCCGCGGCCCATGTGCATGATAAGACTTTTCCAGCCTTTCACTTTCAATCGCTTGATGTCTTTTTCTATGAGGTGTGTTTCTTGTAGACAGCAAATTGTTGGGTTGTTTCTTTTAATCCAATCTGATAATCTATCTTTTTGTTCTTTTTTGTATTTTATTTAGAGACAGGGTCACACTGAGTTGCTAAGTGCCTTGCCATTGCTGAGGCTGGCTTTGAACTCACGATCCTCCTGCCTCAGCCTCCCAAAGTGCTGGGATTACAGGCGTGCACCACCGCGCCTGGCTTAATCTGTGTCTTTTTGAATGGCGAGTTTAAGCCATTAACATTCAGGGTTATTATTGATATGTGATTCTTATTTCCATCCATTTTTAATTATATTATGTTATTTAGCTTGATTTGGATTCTCCTGTGGTTGGTAATTCCTTTAGTTTACTATCTCCTTTTGTTGATTTTCATTTTTATTTTTCTCTTCTTCTTCATGAAAAATCTTGCCCAAGATGTTCAAAAGTGCTGATTTTCGAGTTGTGAAATCTTTTAACTTTTGTTTGTCGTGGAAGGTTTTTATTTCATCTTTGAATCTATAACTCAGTTTTGCTGGATATAAGATTCTTGGTTGACATCCCTTTTCTTTCAGAGCTTGAAATATGCTATTCCAGGATCTTCTTGCTTTTAAGGTCTGGGTTGAAAAGTCTGAGCATAGCCTGTTTGGTTTCCCCCTATTTGTAATCTGCTTCCTTTCTTTTGTGGCTTTTAATATTCTCTCCTTTCCTAGTATATTAGGCACTTTCATTATAATGTGCCTTGTTGTGGATCTGTTGTGGTTTTGTACATTTGGTGTTCGGTAAGCCTCTTGAACTTGGTTTTGCCATTCATTCCTCATGTTTGGAAATTTTTCTGCTATTATTTCATTGAATAAATTACTCATTCCTTTGGTTTGAAACTCTGCACCTTTTTCAACATCAATCACTCTTAAGTTTGGTCTTTTTATGCTGTCCCATAATTACTGTATGCTCTGGTCTTGTTTTCTTACTACTTTTGCCATGTCCTGTAGATTTTTCTCCAGGATATATATTTTGTCTTCATTATCTGATGTCCTTTCTTCCAGGTGATCTAATCTGTTGGTGATGCTTTCAATTGAGCATTTAGTTTGGTTTGTTTCTTCTTTCATTTCCAGAATTTCTGTTTGGTTTCTCTTTAGAATCTCTATCTTTCTATTGAAGTAATCTTTTGCTTCCTGTATTTGTTTTTGAAGTTCTTTGTCAAAATGCTCTTTTACCGCATGTATTTCTCTCTCATCTCATTTTTTAGTTCATTTTTTAGATCCATAACATTTGGAATATGTAATTTCTAAATTCCATCTCTGGCATTTGACCAATTGTGCTTGCTGTGGAATCTACTGAGGGGGTATGTTGGTTTGTTTCAGCCACTTTCTTCCCTTGCTTCTTCATAATGCTTGTGTGTCTATTCTTCTAGCACTGTGGGACCTTGCCTATTTCAATTTCACCGTATAGCCTTATGTTTCTCCTGTGGTACAATGCTGTCAGATCCCCTTATAAATACCTTACACTTTAAGATCTAACACTTTCTTTACAGCAAATCCAAGTTTGATCACAATGTACAGATTTAGTTAACTCAGGTATTTTTTCCCATTTACTCTGTATGCTTGCGTTGGGGTTTACAGTTTCAGTATTGGACACAGAGATGATATGTTTAGGAAGAAATAAGTGAGGTTATTGAGATGTTCTTTCTTAGGAAGTATGAAAATAGAATTCTATGGAAGTGGTTTAATATCAGCAGAAGAGAGAGGGAAGAGAATTGAGTGAGCGATTTTGAGGGAAGACCGATTTATATATAAACCAAACATTTAATCTTTGAGAGAAGAAAAATAAAGAAAGATGGAAAAAAATAAAAAAGAACAATAAAAGATAACAGAGAAGTAAGAATTAGTGTAAGAGAGAGGAGAGAGAAAGGGCATCAAGAAAATAGAGAGTAAACTATATATAACACTGCTTTGCTGTATATTTCAATTGCCCCAGATGTAGAAGTCCCAATTTCTGTGTATAATTTGTTTTTCCCTCTGATGAATACACAATGACAGGGTGCAAATAGAGAAGATGAGGGCAAAAGAGACTTAAGTGAGAAGGGAAGAAAAGAAAGAGGAACACAAACAAATAAGCACACTATCAAACAGAACAAAAACAAAAAAATAAAAAATTTATAGTTGAACCCAGGGACAAGACTCAAATAAACAGGACCCTGGGAAGCCCTTCCAGATTAAGCCAGTTGTCCCGGTTCACGCCCAGATAGTCATAGAGCACCAATTAGTGGAGTCTAGTCTGCAGCTTTGGCCAGCGGCAGATTGGCACAGAGGAAGAATGGCTGGGGAGGGGTGGGTGTCAGTATGTGAATAGCACCAGGAAAGGGTTTATCCAAAAGGCATGCATTCTCCATGCCCGCTCCCAGTTATAGCTATCATGGTTGCTGCGCTGGTCTCAGACAGGCCCGCCCTTCCCTGCTAGTTTCCTGCGTGCGTCTCACCCAGGTATGTGTTGTTCTCCGGGCCCTGGACCAATCCTTGGATGCCTGCAGCTTATTTTCTTCTTTGTTTCTTTGTCCCAGTCAGCCGCAGCTTTTTTCCAAAATGGCGGTGCTTTCCCTGGTCTCAACAGCAGTACCCCGACCTGTGTGTCACTCTGAGGTGTGTAGGTCCTGTTTGGCAATTTACGTGAAAGAAGTCGATGTGGCCGCTGCTCACTTCTGGCTTCCTTTTTATTCTGCACTGTTCGAGGTCATGGTGTGTACTTCCTGTACTGCAATGTTACCACAGCAGCTGTGCCGTTAAAGCTGGTTTGGTTTGTGGGCTGCTGTCACTGGACTCTGTGCGTTGGCGGTCTGAAGTTCATTGAATTTTACCATGTAGATGTGCGCAGATATCTCAGCTCCCTCCCAGTTGCAGGAATATTGCTAGGAATGCATTCAAACTTTCCACTAAGCCTCTTTTAGTGACTGTCTCTTGAGCTCTTCTCTGCTGTCCGCCATCTTTCCCAGCTCCTTCCCTGTGTTTCTTAAGCTACAGGCATGCTGTGAAGCCGCCTATTTTGGAATGATAGGTTTTTAGATAAACCAAAAAATGGAGTGGTGAGGGTATTCTTCACATGCTGATATTTATTGATCCAAAACAAAAATAAACCAAGTCAAATTGTATTGAAGGAAACTGTTAAACCATCTTAAAGCCCATTTGCCAAAACTCAGAGCAGATACACGCTGAGAGCACACATGGTCTGCTGCTCCCATCCCAGGGGAGAAGGCAAGCTTACTGTGCCCACTGACTACATGCTGGTTTGGTGGCCGCAGCGATGGAGCAGAAGGCCTCTGTCCCTTTGTTCACAGGTGGTATTATTTTATAACTCGGAAACCAGGTGACTGCTTATTATTAGAAAGTGTTATTGGATTCACAGATACAAGGAAGGCAAACATGCAAGAATCAATAGCTTTCTCTAACAGGATTTCTCTTTTAAAGTATGAAAACTATCTCATTCCCAGCACAATTGTCAAATGCTTATTCATAGAATTGCAAGAAAGACACAGAACCTACACTAGAATCACAAAATCTATTTGGAAGAAATAACCAAAACACTAATATATTAAGAAACAAACACTTATATCTGAAGAAGTAACTAAAACACCAATATAACTAATATATAGTAGTGGAGAACCTTAACATTATAAAACTGGTTTCCAAATGAATGTGCAGTCCAGTCTGAATAGCAGCAGCTGATGGTGTTCTAAAAGTTGGAAGTTGGGCTGGGAAGCTATAACCTATAGAAGGACAAAAGTTCTGAGAGTAGCCAGTACAATTCTGAAAATGAATGCTAGGGACAGGTTTTGGACATACTAAGCCTTCTAGTGACCATAGGTGAGGACAGTGGCCTCATTCCCAGGAGGGGCCCACACTACATGTGTGAGCATGAAGGCAGGCTTATTCAGTAGCTGGCCTACCCTGGAAAACACCATCAGTGAGCATGGATTTTTAAAAAATTAAAGCTCTGAACACTTGTAACTATGAAAGTTGCAAAAATCAGGATTATGCGTGACTAGTCTTTGTGTGGGATTGTCTTCACAGGCAAGGTTGGAGGCCTGGAAGCTGAAGGTCAAAGGGCAGGGGCATGACCACCAGGCCAGGAGTGGGGGGTCTACCCTGTCTACTGCAGCTGAGTAAAGTGATGGGAAATTTAAACAGGAGGAAATGAAGGCAATGAACATGAAGCCTTGTCAACCTTGTCAGTGGATGTAGACTTGCCGATTGAAAGGGGCACTCTATCAGATGGGTAAACCTTTACCTCTTATGACACCTGCTGCTGTTGAAGATGTGGGGAAATGGCACTTTCAGACCTTGCTGTGTGAGTGCTAGTCACTGTAACAGACACCTATTGATGGCTGTGAAAATTTAAAAATATGTCTTCTATTTGGGGAATGGAGGGGGAAGAAGTGGAGTGGGTATTGCCTTATTTCTGAATCTTCTACCTCTAGCTTTTTGGTGTCAGCATTTTCTGCTACCATAGAGGGAGGTGTAGGAGCCCTAATTAAGGAGATAGCTAAGAATGCAGTTAGCTGTGAGCCATGGGGATGTTCAAGCATTACCACCTTCCATGATCTCGCAAGACTTGGCCCGGGACATTGCGGATTCGGTCGGTGCCATTTGCATGATCTCGCGAGACTTGGCCCAGGACATTGCGGAGTGGGTTGGCACCATTTTTGTGGTGGTTGGAGGAGTGTGGATTGCGTGTTGGGGTGGTTGCTGGAGCCGGAGAGAGAAGCTAGCTGAATAAAGAGCCTGTTCATTTCCAGTCTGTCTCTGAAGTTATTCCCGTGGCTTTGTTGCTGCAGGCGGCCATAGCTGCAGTCAGCGACAGGTGGTGGCCTGTACGGGGAATTCGGCCGGCAGGTAAGAACTGAAAACGGGAGTGAAAATAACAAAAGGTCGGATAATAAAAGCCATGGATGAGTTTTTCGATATCGTGGATTCAGTGGATAGTGAGGAAAGTGATCAAGAAAGCATAGCCTCTGAGTCAGTTAATACCGGTGAGAAGAGTAGTGGTGTAAATTCAAAAGTAAGTGCTGCAAAAGCCGTCAGAAATTAGCTGAAGAGTATGTACTCTTCTTAGGAGGTGAAACTCAGGATACCAGTAAAAGTGATAGTAGTGAAGAGGAATCAAAAATTGATTCTGGGAGCACAGTCTCCAATAAAAAGAACAAAAATAAATTAAAAAAGAATAAGGACCGTCAAGTAGAGGAACCACTTGTGTCCTCTACTCCCCTATGGGTGGAATCCATTACAGAAAATATGAAGGGTATTACTAGGCATTTGTATACCCTAAAAATAGAAATAAAAAGTCTTTCTGAGCACTTATGTGCTCTTGAGGGTAACTCACAGATACATTGGGAACTGCCAGTATTTGAAAATGAAAATGGACAGAGGGTCCACCAGTCAGTAGATTTCAAAACAATAAAAAAAATCTCAAAGAGGCAGTAATGACGTATGGGCCCCAAGCTCCTTTCACATTGAGTAGGCTGGAGTCCCTTAACACCTTTAGCTTAACCCCCTCAGACTGGAAAAGTCTATGTAAAGCAGCATTAAGTGGGGGGCAATACTTGGTTTGGCGATCACAATTTCAAGAATTTTGTATAGAAACGGCTAAAAGAAACGCAGCTGCAGGGTTTGTAGACCATAATATAGAAATGCTCACAGGAGAAGGGCAGTTTGCAGACTTACAGGCTCAAAAATATTATGACCCAGGTGTATATGCTCAGATAAATGCAGCTGCCTTAAAGGCATGGAAAACTTTACAAGGACCTGGGGATCTACAAGGTAGCTTGTCAAAAGTGATTCAAGGACCTAATGAGCCATATGCTGACTTTGCTGATTGACTTTTGAGAACTGCAGGTAGAGTGTTTGCAGATGTTGATCAAGCTATGCCATTAGTTGTTCAATTAGCATACAAATATGCTAATAAATACTGTCAGGAAGCCATCAGGCCATGGAGAAATAAAAAGGATCTTTCCATATATATACAACTATGTAAAGGTATAAATGAAGCCTTTGTCACAGGAAATGTGATTGCAGCTGCAATGAGAGGTGCTTCCTCTCAAAATTTCACAAGGGCTCAACCTAGACATTATAATCAATCAGGATATTCCAGGAAAAATTATCATAATCAATCAGGCTATTCTAGGCAAAATCCCCAAAGAGAAATAAGACCAAGCTCATACCATGCCCCAGGTCGCTGCCCCAGGTGTAAAAAGGGAAATCATTGGGCCAATAAATGCCATTCAAAATTTGATATCTATGGAAATCATTTGTTCAGGAATTCAAAAAACGGGGCACAGGGCCCAATGCCCCGGGGCCCACAAATGTACGAGGCATTGGAGGAGGAGTATCCTCAAGCATCCACTCAGCTGCTTCCCTGACACAATCCCTACTACCCATCCACTCCCTTGACAGAGGAACAGGAGGAAATGCAGGATTAGACCTCTGTTCCACCACCTGAATAGTGTTAACACCTGAAATGGGGGTTCAACTGATTCCCACAGGAGTCAGGGGACCTCTTCCCTCGGGGACTGTAGGACTTATTCTCGGAAGAAGTCCTAAAAGCTTATTAGGTTTGCAAGTGACCCCAGGTGTAATAAACTCAGACTACAAAGGGGAAATAAAAATAATGCTTAGCTCACCCCAAAGTATAAGTTCTGTTAATCAAGGAGATAGAATTGCTCAGCTGCTTCTCCTTCCAAATTTACATAATTCATTTAAAATGAGTATGCCTCAAAAAAGGAACAATAGAGGATTTTGTTTCACTGACTCGGGACCCATGGCTTGCTGGGTTCGGGATTGTTCAAGGAGGCCTATGTGTAAAATAAAAATCCAAGGAATAGAGATGGAGGGACTGATAGATACTGGAGCTGACTCTTCCATCATTAATCTATGGCAATGGCCCAAGCACTGGCCTCTGAAAAAAGCTTCAACCAATTTAAGAGGCTTGGGATATAATAACCTCCCAGAGAAAAGTGCAGTAATTTTAAAATGGGAGGATAATGAAGGGCATAAAGGAACATTTCAGCATTATATTTTACCTAACCTACCGGTTACTTTATGGGGAAGAGATATTTCGCAACAAATGGGAGTACACCTTGCAACCAAGCCTGCAGGTTTTAAATATGAAAATCTACAGGGTAATCTTAACCCTAAAAGAAATCATTATCATAAAGGAAAAAGATATTTTTTTGGGGGGGGGGCCACTGAGAAAATAATTTTGAAAATACCATGGCTTTCTGATAAGCCAGTGTGGGTCCCTCAGTGGCTCCTATCTAAAGAGAAATTACAAGCGGCCCACCTACTAGTTCAGGAACAACTAGAAGCAGGACATACAGAACCTTCCACCTCTCCCTGGAATTCCCCCATATTTGTGATCAAGAAAAAATCAGGAAAATGGCGATTGTTACATGATCTTAGAGAAATTAATAAAACCATGCAAATTATGGGCCCTACTCAACCTGGACTTCCTAATCCTGTAGCTATTCCAAAAATTTTCCATCTTATTACTCTTGATATAAAGGATTGTTTCTTTTCTATTGCTCTACACCCTCTGGATACCCCCAGGTTTGCTTTTTCAGTTCCTTCTATTAACAATAATGGCCCTGATCAGAGATATCATGGAAAGTTTTGCCGCAGGGAATGGATAATAGCCCCACTATGTGTCAAATCTATGTAGATAAAGTTATTCAGCCTATCAAAAATAAATACCCAGAGCTTATGTGCCTCCATTATATGGATGATGTTTTGCTTGCTCATCCTAATCAAGAAGTCTTATTCACCATATTTAGTGATATATCAGAAAACTTGAAATGATATGCACTAAACATTGCTAAGGAAAAGGTTCAGATTAGATCTCCAATATTATATCTAGGATTCCAAATTATGGACACTTTTATTAGGCCTCAAAAAAATATTAATTAATAAGGAGTATTTGGCCACTCTCAATGACTTTCAAAAATTGCTGGGAGATATTAATTGGCTTCGCCCTACACTAAACCTCACTACTGGCCAACTAAAACCTTTATTTGACATCCTTTGCGGGGACCCTGATCCATCTTCACTGCGAACATTGACTCCTGATGCTAGGAAAGCTTTAAAGTTAGTAGAAAAAGCCATTGAAGGAGCTCATTGTGATAGATTTGATTTAACTCAACCACTGATATTGATTATTATTTCTTCACAATATACACCCACAGGAGTATTTTGGCAACAAGGGCCTTTATTTATTTATTTATTTTGGTACTGGGGATTGAACTAAGGGGCACTCAACCACTGGGCCACATCCCCAGCCCTTTTTTTGTATTTTTATTAGAGACAGGGTCTCACTGAGTTGCTAAGTGCCTTGCCATTGTTGAGGCTGGCTTTGAACTCACAGTCCTCCTGCCTCAGCCTCCCAAGTGCTGGGATTACAGGCGTTCTCCACCACGCCCGGCTAACAAGGGCCTTTATTATGGATACATTTGCCCATCTCTCCTAAAAGTATAATTGAGTCTTATACCTCCATGGTGGCTAAACTTATTCTTCAAGGACTTAAGACTTCTACTAAAATATTTGGCATTCACCCTGCTACTATTATTACTCCCTATTCATCGCCACAGATTGAATATTTATGCTTCAATGATAATGATTGGGCTATAGCTAGATGCTCTACTTCTGCAAATTTTGATAATCATCTTCCTAAGTCTCCTATATTATCTTTTTGTATCAATCATCCTATTATATTTCCACAGGTAATAAAAAATCAACCTATTCCTAAGGCATTAAATGTATTCACAGATGGGTCCTCAAATGGTACTGCTGCAGTAGTCAGTAAAAAAGAAAATATAACTTACATAACTGCACACAAATCAGCTCAACTAGTGGAACTGGAAGCTGTGGTAAGAGCTCTGGAAAATTTTAGAGAGCAGCCCCTGAACATTTTTTCAGATAGCCACTATATTGTATATGCCATCCCAAAATTAGAGCTAGCAGGACCAATAGCACCTCATACTCCAGCCTTTAAATTGTTTTATCAAATACAAAAACTTTTGTGGGCAAGAAAAGAACCTCTATTCGTAGGGCATATTAGAGTACATACCAACTTGCCTGGTCCCCTCCATGAAGGTAATCAAAAGGCTGATGCTCTTACACAAACAATCTTTATACTTTCAGCGCTCCAGCAAGCTACTTTATTTCACTCCCAGTTTCACGTCAACAGCACCACCTTGCAACATAGGTTTAAAATCACAAAGGAGCAAGCCAGAACAATTGTAAAAGATTGTAAATCTTGTATGACACATTTGCCCAATCCTCATTATGGTATTAACCCTAGAGGATTAGTGCCCAATCATTTGTGGCAGATGTTACTCATGAGCCAAGTTTTGGAAAATTGCGATTTATTCATGTGACCATAGATACATGCTCAGGCATGATTTTTGCTTCCTTACATTCTGGAGAAAAAGTTAAAGATGTTACATCTCATTGTTTGCAAGCTTTTGCTGCATTGGGCATCCCCAAAATGCTTAAGACAGATAATGGCCCTGCATATACGTCCTTATCTTTCAAACAGTTTTGCACAAAATTCAATATATCCCATAAAACAGGCATCCCATACAATCCTCAGGGTCAGGGCATTATTGAAAGAGCAAACTGCACACTGAAAATTATGTTATTAAAACAAAAAGAAGGAAATTGGAAAAATCCTAGGGACAGATTGGCAGTTGCCCTGTTTACCTTAAATTTTTTAACTTTAGACTCTAATGGTTATTCTGCTGGAGACAGACATTGGAACCCACACCAACAACATAAACCTTTGGTTTACTGGAAGGATGTTCTTTCAGGTACATGGAAGGGTCCAGATCTAGTATTAATTTGGGAGAGAGGATCTGTTTGTGTTTTTCCAAAGCATTAATCCTCTCCAATATGGATACCATCTAGATTAATAAAGCATGTACCAAATCAAAAGGATCAAGATGAAGTTGTTGATGAATCAAGATTAATAAAAAAAGGTTGATCTGTTTGTGTTTTTCCAAAGCATTAATCCTCTCCAATTGGATACCATCTAGATTTAAAGCATTACCAAATCAAAAGGATCAAGATGAAGTTGTTGATGAATCAAGATTAATAAAAAAAGGTACAAAATCAAGAGGACCGAGATGAAGGTATGGAATGATTCCTTTAAAAGAGTCCTTCAAAATATTTCACAACTTAAGTGTCATTCCTCCCAGCCGGGATGAGGAGATCTCTCTTCAGTGTGCACACAATTGTATTTTTTTTTCTCTTTTTATATATGTCTTTATGTCTGTGCATTTGTCTAAATTTCATGTAAATGGGATGTCACAAATATATGTTTGTAGGTTTGTGCATCTGTCCAGTGTGATGTAATAAATAACAAAGCGCCTATGAAAATATATAATATTGCCCAGTCCTCATTATGGTATTAATATATATATATATATATATATCGATCCAAATAACTTTAATTCACTTAAGTTTAAGAGTATTCAATTTGGGTAAATAATTTAATAAGTGAAGGTACCTTCAATTTTGATTTATAGGTGTCCCAGGGATTTCTCTTTAGCGAAGAATATGACTAGTGCTGTATAACCTGATGTTTTGGTGTTTTGACATAGAAATGTTTATTTGTAATTAACTTTATTTGTTTTATAGCTGATTAATTTGAGTTATTTCAACAGATAATTTCATGGAAAGTTATAGAGACTCGAGGGTCCACCTAACAAATTATTTTTCCAAAGTGCCTTTAGCTTTTCTTTAATCTATCTTTAATGCAGTAAATACCCTCAGTCTTTGTTTTGTTCTGAATATGATATTTTGCCAGCTTATGTTTGTGGGGGCTCAAGCAGCAATGTGTGTGAGCAGAAATCAACTTTAATTTTCTAATCTAATAATTCTATTTTTTAGTTTGACAACTTGCCTCTTGACTCAGTGCTGGAATAGCACTGCCTTTCCTTTAATAATTGATGCTTGAGTTTCTAGGTAGTGGGCCCTGAAGATTTGCCAGTAGCATTGTTTAGACATAAAAAAGATGGCTGCTGCTACAGCTGCAGGGATCGCGGTCACTGCAAGCATCCCTGCTGCTCAAGCATCAAACAACCTCACCAGCAGTGTGGCCTCTGCTCTGCATGCATGGGGCCTCCTAGATCAACGTGTTATAACAAGTGGACATTTTGATCTTTCATTGTTTTGGGCCTTTACGAGACAATTCCTTGTGGGTATTTGTCTAGAGAACTCAGTGTGTTACTTGATGGAACTTAGGGCAGCTGATTTGTTTAAAGAATTTGATATGCTATGCAACTTGGCTCGTCAGCAGAAGGCTTGTCACCTTAAAGCATCTCCTCACGATTGGATGGCTGTTAGTCATCATACACAGTCGATTCTGAAGGGCTCGATTGGATTGCTGGTAGCCAATGACGGGTAAGATACCCAAGGGGGACAACCTAAGACAGGCACATTCGCATGGGACAGTCTCATGTGGCCGACATATCAACCTAAGACAGGAATCAAGGGCACAGCCTTGATTATCCGATGACAGGTAAGAATGTTGGTTGCACATGGATGTCCTAGAGCATCCCCCTCTTTTAAAACAAAAGGGGGGAAATGTAGGAGCTCTAATTAAGGAGATAGCTAAGATTGCGGTTAGCTGTGAGCCATGGGGATGTTCAAGCATTACCACCTTCCATGATCTCGCGAGACTTGGCCAAGGACATTGCGGAGCGGGTTGGCGCCATTTTTGTGGTGGTTGGAGGAGTATGGATTGCGTGTTGGGGTGGTTGCTGGAGCCGGAGAGAGAAGCTAGCTGAATAAAGAGCCTGTTCATTTCCAGTCTGCTTCTGAAGTTATTCCCGTGGCTTTGTTGCTGCAGGCGGCCATAGCTGCAGTCAGCGACAGGGAGGTGACTCTGTTACATGAGATGTGGACACAGGTTTCACCATCCACAGGAGCTGGAAAACATGGTTCAATATCCTCCAGCTTAGTTGCTGGCAGCTAAGCTGCCTCCTGGTCCATAGGTGTCACGGTGGTCACTAGGGACTCTTAACTCTTCCACTGTTGATGGTGCCATAGTTGATCTATCTTCCAGTTTTGATGACTGATCTTCCTCCAGCTCAGCAGGTGTGGCTGTGAGTTGCCCCAAGGGTAAGGATGGAAATTGGGGCTCTTCTGCCAGAGACATTCCTGTCACTTGAGGTGGCACTGGAGCTTCAGAAGGCACTGGACTGCCTTTCCCCTGGGCCTTTCCTAATTCATGCAAGAACCCTGCCCCTGAGAATAAACCAGCTCCTCTTCTCACAACAGAATAGGGTCCACCAGGCTTGTCTGGCTTGAGACCAAATGAAGTTCCTGGTAGGACCAGCACAAGTTTTCCTCAGACCTTGATCAAACACTCCAGGTCTCCTCATTACTGGGTTCTGACTCACTGGGATCTGGGTCCTCCAGCTGCGTAAGGAATCTGTGGACATGTGGGGTCAGCCCTGATGCAGGCATTGTGAGCTGTGGGAAGGTCCCGAGATGTTTCAGGGTGTCCAGGTCAAAATCTTCTGGCTATAAATATAATATATATATATATATATATATATATATATATATATATATCAACATTTGAATGATGGATCAGAAGGTACTGTGGAGTTTGGGGTGAGGTAGGTAGCCATCAGGAACTGGGTCTCTCCTTTAGCTGGAAACTCCCAAAGCCCCCTGCATGGTGGGCTTCTCAAAGAGTACCAAACAGAGTGCCAAGCAGCCCACATGCCACTGGGCAAGGAGGAGGGCAATCCTGTGAAGGACATGTTTGGCTAGGTGGTTCCCCAACTTCTGTCCAGTCTATACAGGAAAGTATGGGCAGTTGTGGCTGGGATTGCCTGTGTTGTGAAGGGATCCTCACAGGGTGTGGCTCTGAGGCCCCAGCCATTCCTCTGCTCCTTGAGTACCCTGAACCTCACCACACCACTCTGCATTCCTCCCTCAGGCAAAGCCACAAACCTTAGTCCTCTGCTGGGAAACACACAAGGGTGGTACCTGGCGTTTGCCCAACCCTCCTGGACACCAGCCTCCCAAGTGCCCCTATCTGGAGAAAGGAACCCTCCCTCTTGGCCCAAATACCACTCACTTCTTTACTTGAAAAGTATTCCTCAGCCATCTCCCTGGAGGTTTTCATACCTAGAGAAGGCTAAGAGGGTGTCACCTGTTCCATCCCATGCCCCTTACCTTCCTAGGTGTCTGGTGGACTTGACTAACTTCCTAATAGTAATGGAAGCTCATGAGGGCTTGGAGGTTTGTCTGCACTACTTCCTGAATGGTCGGCCTGTGCTTCACATACATTGGAGCCATGAATGAACCCAACCACCTACTTCCTATCTATCTCAAGGCCTGGGTCCCCTCATTCCATCCCAGGGGTCCCTGTTCTAGTTACATGGAGATCAGGGACCCTGCTGATGCAGTCCACATACTCCTTTGCAATTGTGAAAACTGCTTTTCCTGAGACCTCAGAGCAATGAGGCCTGAGGCAGAAAACTCCCTCAAAGGACAGGCCCATAAGAGAAGCTCAGAGCCCTTGGCAGCCTGCTCCACAGGAGCAGGCCTGAGGCAAACACTCCTGAGGCTCCTCCTACTTGGTCCTCTGAATACCCAGGCAGGGTTTTCCTCTGAAAATTCTACTTTTTACAGAGATGACTGAGGCTCAGAGTGATGTCCAGCATTCCCAACACCAAGCCTGGAGATGGCCATGTCCCTGGGCTTGGAGGTGGTATGTACTTTTTACAAAGCAGCTCCATCAACTTCTGGGTACTCGTTCAATTTTGGTAGCTGTGCAAATATTTGTGGACAAAGGCGGCATTGCCCCTTTGCAGGTCAGATACCAGACTACTAATGGTGTCCTCTAGAACAATTGCCTTGAGTATTTTTGCCAGGCTGGACTAAATCACTGGTGCCATGCTGTTATCTTCTTCCTAGTATGGGGAACCCACAAGGGACATCTCAACATGGAAATTGTAGCAAACTACAAAATGACTTACTGACATACAATCAAATGTAATCAAAAGAATTGTCCTCATTCTCAGGGGGTCTCTCTCTCTCTCTCTCTCTCTCTCTCTCTCTCTCTCTCTCTCTCACACACACACACACACACACACACACACACACAGAGTTTTGAGGGTCTGGGGTTTTCCAGTGGGGAATCAGAGTGGTGGGCTTGCCTAAGCTCACCTGCTGTGGGCTGCTCTGTCTCATTCTTGGGTTCCTTGTAAAAAATTGCCAGAGGCCACAGAGCCAAGCACTGACCCAGTGCCTCCACAGTCTGGAAAGGCTCCTACTCAGGGCTTTCCTGAGGCCTGAGCATCCACATATCAGTAGACAGGAACTCATGGCTCTTGAGTTTACTGTCTCCACACATGTGAGCAGACTGGGGCTGTACTGGACTATGGGTGCCTGGCTACCAGGGTTCCAAGTTCTGTCTGTTCCATTGCCAAGGAAGTGAGGTCACTTCCTTGGGGTCCCCTTACCTGAAGCACTTCCTCACAAAATATGAGCCATCTAGGAGGCTCCCCTAGGACAGCCCTCAGGGCCATCCATACATGAGTTTATTGACCAACAGAGATTTTGCCAGTATGACAAGAACGATCTCAGAGGCAGATCCTTTTGGATGCACCTTCTGAAGTCCTGAGCCCCAGACTCCTGATAGACCTAGATACAAAGGCACCAGCTGAGCTGGCCTGGATCCCATTGCTCAGAAACTGTGACATCATCACTACCTGTAGCTATCTGCAGTGGTATGCTGATCCACAGCAGTGGACAACTAGTGTGGTGACTTGTTCTGGTTCTCCCTTCCCCTCACATCTTGGCCCACTCTCTCTAAAGCCACACTGGCCTCCTTTCCAGTATCTCACTCAGCCAAAGTCACTTTCCCTCCCAGTCTCTGAACTGCTCAGTCTTCTCCATAGTGTTTCTTCCCCAATTGATCATGGCTTCTCCCTGTTGTCATTCTGGTTTCAGCAGAAGTGTGGCCTCACTGGCACTCTCACACCTGCCCCTAGTTACCCCAGCCTCTTTCCCCCTCTTGTCCCTCTTTGAAATGATTTTTGGTAACAGATGTCCAGGAACTCTCTCAGCCTTCCCTATGTTCAACTGTCCAGCATGATTAACCTGATTTATGATTCACAGTCACCTCCTCTTTGTTGATGGCTGTATAACTGAAGATTATGGCACTTAGCGGATGCATTTAAGGGCTACCAGGGACTCTTAAGAGGGCTTGATGTTACATTACTTAAATATTAGGGAACCCTGAGTGTTATAAAACCCCACACATTCACTAATATTTTAGAGTTTGCAGTCTGATGCCTGCCACCCCCCCAATTTTCTGTTGGGGTTTATGAAAGTGAAGCATCACATCTGAAGAGAGTCTTGCCTTTCCTGGGTAGTATCCTGAACACTGTGACCTTTAATATCCTGGTTATGTGATGATGTGCTCCTTGGTAATGGGAAATGGCACATTAACTTCTGATATTCCGACCTTTTCTTTTGGTATCCTTCCCTTCACCATTGGCAAGCAGAATTTTGAAAATATGTACTTAAGTTTGTGACAAGTTGACAGCAGCATGTCCTGTCACAATCTTTGTGCATTGGTCATCAGGGAGACCAAGAAGAGGAGGACTGAAAGGGGCCTCACAGCAGAGGGTACTGCTGGGATTCTAGGCCTTTGGGGGGAACCTGGTGTGGTAGCAGAGACCCGGGACTGCAGAATATAACAAGAAGCTGGTGTTTCTGGGCTTGTGTTTGTAAGTGCCTCACCTCAGTGAAAAAGGTTGGGTTGTAAAATTCAGTGATGCAGAGCTGGGGTTGTGGCTCAGCCATAGAGCGCTTGCCTAGCACATGTGCGGCCTGGGTTCGATTCTCAGCACCACGTAAAAATGAGTGCATTGTGTACAACGAAAGCAAATAAATAAATATAAAAATTTAAAAAAAAGAAGGTGCCATGTGCGGTGGCGCACGCCTGTAATCCCAGCATTTTGGGATGCTGAAGCAGGAGGATTACGTGTTCAAAGCCAGCCTCAGCAATGGCGAGGGTCTTAGCAACTCAGTAAGACCCTGTCTCTAAATAAAATACAAAAAAGGGCTGGAGATGTGACCCACTGGTCAAGTGCCCCTGAGTTCAATCCTTGGTACCACAAAAAAAAAAAAAAAAAAAGAAGGCAATCTAAAATTCACTGATGCACAAAATACATCAAAGAACAAGGATGGAGCGAACCTGCCATCAATTTGTTCAAGAGCTTGGTCATCACTCCGTGTGTGGACTTCTCATTGTTCAGGTCTTTAGGGCAATCCTGCTTTGCTTCTTTCAGGATGGCAACACACCACTTTATTTTGTCCTGCACAGGGGTAAAGACAGATAGTTACTAATTGTCTTCCAACTAAAAAGAAAAAAAGTCCACAGTAGAAATAAAAAAGGCATCTCAGAGGGCAATAATGATTCAATAGGTAAGGCTACTGGGCAACGAGAAAGACAATTCAGCCTTTTGTTTTCCTTTATTAGAACATTATAACTAGACATGGTATCTGGGTTCATTTTGACAAAATCAAACATGCTAGGAATTTGCTTTCAATACTCCCATCCTTTTCCTCTCTTCCCCTCGCCCCCTTTTTATCCTCCTCTACTCTACTGAACTTCCTTTCTTCTACATACACATGAGCCAAAATTCTTATTTGTTCCCTTTATATGTGAATTTGAACCCTTTATGTTGGGTAGAATTCATTTCCTTTTTCTTCTCATTTTTGACATGGCTTGGCCACCAAGCCATGCAGCCATCCCCTTGTTCCCTGCCAAAAGGTGGCAGCAGAGTGAAGCAGAGGCAGAATGGTGGCCATGGTGGATGGAGCACAGGCAGAGAGCAAGGGCTGTCTTGAGGCAGGACAATCCAGCGCCCAGGTGATCTGGGACCACCTGCTTGTCTTCCCACCGAGACTAGATAGAGCCCACTGTACACACCAACTCCCTTCAGCACTGCAGCTCCAGACTTACCCCCTCCCCACAGACTCCAGACCTCAACCTCCTGCTTTCTCCAAAGCAGGGAGAAAATGGAAGAAAGCTAAACCTGAATGGGATTGCAGGACTAATCAATTGCATTAGTGCTTTTGCAAACTCTGAGTAGCACATGTTTGGACCAATAGCATGGACTTGGGTGCTATATAAAACCCTACACTAGCGCTCTCATAGGACAACCCATGTCAAGTTACCTCCCTCCCTGTAGGAGTTCAGTATCTATGCACACTTGAATAAACTTACTGTTGCCTCCACTTATCCTCGTCTCTGTATTTTATTCTTGGAATATGTGAGAAAAGAACCAAGAAGAAGAAATTGGTGGTTAGGGGCTGGGTTCTGCTGCAACCCACAAGGTCTGATTCCACCATGAAGAACTGTAACACGTTCCTGGGCTGCAGGGGCATGCATCCTATGCATACACCAGCAGCAGAGAATCCAGCTTCATCTTGAAACTGTAATGCCTAAAGCATGGATCCCAAAAACCACCAAGGAATCCTGAGTGCATGCAAAAATAAAGAGCCTTTCTTTGGGCTTAAGCTTGGACTCTCAGACCTCACCAACACAGTGGATCTGTTCTGAGAGCCCTGAGCTCAGGGGAGGAAAATCTTTTATTGGGGTTGAAGGAAGGAGAGGGAGGGAGTTCACCTGATTGGCCGGGGGGAGCCTGTGCGTGACAAAGGAGGTTTTCATTGGTGGAAGCTGTCCTCGGAGCAATGGAATATGCTGACTGTTACTCAAATTCATTGCAGGGCCCTGCTTTTTTTTTTTTTTTTTTAAATCTTATTGCGCACTGGCTGGCTTAACATATCGGAGTTTATTCTTGCCTCGTGACAGGAGACTTGAAACAGTTTGAGGCAGCTGATAACAAAATGGAGTCACAGCAGTTTGGCTTCTATTATCTTTAAGCCAAGCATTTTACAGAAGTAAAAAGAAGCAGTTAAACTGAAAAGAGGCATGGGGCTAAAAAGGGCGGTTCCACAAAAACACCGCCTTCAGCTCCCTTCCTTCCTCCCTCACTCTCCTGTCCTCCTCCTACTCCACTGGTCTTCCTTATATCCTTATGATATCCAATCTCCTTCCCAACAGCCTTCTTTTCTTATTTTTCTCTAACTTCCACTTATGAGACAAAACATTTGAATCTTGACTATCTGAATCTGTCTTATTTCACTTAGTATGATTTTCTCCTACTGCACCCATATACAAGTAAATGCTATTATTTCATTCTTTTTTATGGCTGGGTAAAACTCCATTGTGTGTATATATTACATTTTACTAATCTGTTCATCTATTGGTGGACATCTGAGTTGATTCTGTATTTTGGCTATTGTGAATTGTGATACAATAAACATTGAAGTGGTTGTATCACCACAGTACACTGATCTTTTTTATATCTTTTTGATAAATACTGAGGAGTGGGAGAGGTGGGTCAGATGGTGGTTCCATTCCTAGTATTTTAGGAATCTCCACACTGCTTTCTAGAGTGGTTATGCAATTTTGCTTCCCCACCTATTTCCCCACATTCTTGCCAACCATTTATTATTAGTGTTCTTCATAACTGCCATTCTGAATTGATAAGTAGTTTTGATTTGCATTTTTGTAGTTGCTAGTGCTGCTGGACATTTTTTCATATATTTCATGGTTACTTTTATTTCTTCTTTTTGAGATATTTGTTTACTTCTTTTGGCCTTTTATTAATTGGGCTGTTTGTTTTTGTTTTGTTTTCATCATTGAGTTTTTTGAGTTCTTTATATGTTCTTAGTATTAATACGCTGGCAGAGGAACAGCTGACAAACATTTTTCCCATTCTGTAGAGCTCTTTCTTCCCTCTTTTAATCATTTTTTTTGCCCTCCCCCACCATGACTCAGTCAACAAAGCTCCATCCTAATGACTTGATCTAATTTTAATCACACTCCAAAGGCCTCACATCCAAACACTGTTGGACGATTAAGTTTCCATCCTTTTAACTCCTAATAGTGATTAAATTTGAACATATGAAGTCTTTTGTGGACATTGAAACCATATCCAAGATAGGGCCAGCATGTATCAGCCGTCACAATAAGTGTGAAAAGGAAGCAATCCAGGTCTAAACAATGGCAGTGAATGAGGACCAGAAAGGGAAGAGGCCTGGAGAAATATTTTGAAGGCAAAGTTGACACCACATGGTGATTAACAGAAAATGGAAAAAGACAAACAAAAGTATAGTTAAACTAATAGAGTGGCTTTGGACACAGGGTAGAGCTCAATGGTAAGAGCATTTGCCTAGCTTGCTTAAAATCTTGGGTTCAAAGTTCAATCCCCAACACTGCAAAAGAATAAAGAAAAAAAAAAATTAAAACTCTGTGAATTGTCTACTAAAAGGCTGGAATGATTTTTTTTTTTTTTTTTTAAATTTTAATGAAGTAGAAATGCCTTGCAAATGCTGGGTAAGTACTTTACCACTGAGCTACATCCCCAGTCCCTTTTATATTTTTATTTTGAGATGAGATCTCTTCTTAAGTTCCCCAGGCTGTCATTGAACTTTCCATCCTCCTGCTTCAGACACCTAAATAGCTAGGATTACAGGCGGGTGCCACTACCCCTGTTGGCAGGGATGCTAACTTATGTTTTCAACAGTGAATGTGAGGTTTCTTTGAGACAATTATGGGAAAACTGCAGTTGGACTCAGGAGAGAAGTGAGGCCTGTAGAAGACCAGAATGATAATTAATAGTTACATGTTTCCTAACCATGCATATATGCTCTGAGAAATGTGTCCTTAGAGGAGTTTGTTTTGTGAATTTAGAGTACTTAAATGGCTGCAATGTCATGAAGCAATATTATCCTAATCCTGTGAGATCACTGTGCGACATGTGGCTTGTCACTGACCAAAACCTAGTCATTTATATGGGACTATTATGTGTTATGGGGAAAAGAAATAAAATAAAAAAATAAAATAGGCCACAGACAGAATTCAAGGGAAACCTACACTTAATGATTGGGCCAAATGAGAGGAGCTAGAGAAGATATTGGCAGAATAGTTTTAAAGAATTGGGGCATGGGGGCAATGCTGAGTATTACAGCTCCACAAGATAAGAGGAAAGTAACAGACACAGATAACATCAACTTTCCAGAATGGTCCAAAATGTCTTAATACCTTGGAGGAAAGACTTGAACAGAGTCCACTTCATTCAGCATTTAGGAGGTAACTGGAGCTTTTTGGTGGATTCTCACCTCAGTAGCAGAGTAAATGACTAGGCAATAAATCCTGTATAGTGAAGAAAACACAGGCAGTGGAGTCAGACCCAACTGGGTATGAATTCAGTATAACATATGATATGTAAGAAAGGAAGGGGGCAAGTTGCTTGGTTCATCTGAATGTCTGGTTCCTCATCTGCAAAATCACAATAAGAGTACCTAACTCAGAAATGTAATAAACTAAAAAATCCCATAGCTTCAGGATGTGGTCTGTACCTGGTCTATTTGCAGAGCTGAATTTTCTATGTGGTATATAGCAAGTTCTCATTAATTAATTTTTAAATTCATAGTGTTTAATGAAATTAAGTTCAGTTAAAGGCACAAGACAATATTTGACCACTATAATTACATCAGTTGACCAAGAAATTAAGTGCAAATAATAAGAATTCAGACTTGGAAATCTGTTTTAATTTAATATTAACCATTTGTTCAAAGTTGACAATAATTTGAAGGATTAGAGTGTTCTGTGACATAAGATTATTTCAAGCAGGTTCATGTCTCAGCTGAACAGAAGAGAAGAGGAAAGAATGAGAGAGTGAGTAGCCCCATCTGGGCAGCTAGACTATAAAATCAGACTCAACAGTAGTCCCACAACCCCTGGCCCCCATGATTGCCTGCCTCTGTTGCAGTAAGCTGAGAGCCAATTTTCATGTTGCTGTTTTCATTATTAGTGCCAAAGACTCCTTGAATTCTTCATAAATTTCCTTTGTTGTATAAATAAATGCCTCTTCCACATCAGAAGTAGTGTTAGCAGAAGTTTCCATGAAGATGAGCACATGTTGTGCAAACCTTCACTTTCTTTTCCTATTTCTACATTACAACTCACTTTTATTTCCAATAGGCCTGATGACCATGTTGGAATTAGATGCTGGTGGCTACTTCTATTCAGGCTATGAAGAGGGTGGAGTATGTTTCTTTGTGATTTTACAATATAGTATAATACCCCTGCAGCACCTCTGTGATATGACCTTGCTAAGGAAGGAAAGGACTTCTCCATTGTGCTTCATATCTGAAGTTTCTCCTGTTTCCTATCAATGGTTATCATCAGAGTCCTGCACTCTACATGGATAGTGAAGTCCTCCACTGGCTGAAACCACCTGTCTGTAAACTGTGACCACTGAAAGCACGATTTATCAGCTCCTGTGTGGTTGATGATGCTGTACTTGAAGGGATACGTGTGAATTCTGGAGGGCCACTGGGTAACAGAGCATTGGCTCTTCATCTGTGTCTATCATACAAGCCACCCAGGTCCTGCCGGACTGGCCCTTGGAGAGAAGAACTCTGAAAAAGCCGGAAAAACTGTTGTGGGAGAGCCAGCCCAACAGAGCCCACATCCTCCACTGCACCTCAACCCTACCTCTGCCCTTAATTTTTGTTTTTATGATGCATTTTTGGCTTAAAATTTTAACTGATAGAATAATAATACAAAAGAAAGAAAGAAAGCTAGCTAACAAAAACAGGAACAAAATAAAAAGAAAAAAAAAAAAAAAGAATTATGGCAAGCCCTGTATGTAAGAATACAAGGTGGGCAATAAGGTATGTTTGTGGAGGGGTGTAACATTGATGATGGGATATTTTTAAATTTTTGAAAAAGTTGGCAATTTTTTCATGTTCAGGGAGATGATTACAAAGCTTAATGACAGTGTGGTTAATGCCAGTTTGGGGGGGGGGGGCAGGATTAGCACTGAAGCAGTAGAAACCCAGAGAAAAAAGAGGAAAAATAGAAATATTCTTCTTTTAGAGAAGAAACATTATCAATTAAAGGATAGATGTAAGAAAAGACTGTGCATTCAAAGTTGCCACTGAGGAATTAAAGATATGGATCTGAGTATGAATACCTACATATGGTCAGAGTTTGAAGTTCTTGAATAGAAATAGGATGAATCAATTATCATTGCAGGTAGTTTTTGGATAGACAGTATAAATGTGAAACTGCCTGGCTGACTGTATTTTCTCAATTTTGTGTTTTGAAGTGCTGGTAGAGTAGGTGAAGCATGAGAGCAGTTGAGGGTAAAACTGAGGTTTGACTGAGAATAGGAAAAGTAGAAGATGATGGCAGAGGAGCAGACCAGATTGCACATGTCTGTAATCCCAGCAACTCTGGAGGCAGGAGGATTGCAAGTGAGGCCAGGCTCTTCATTTTAGTGAGGCCTTCAGCAACTTAGTGAGACTGTCTCAAAATAAAAACTACAAAGGGCTGAGGATGTAGCTCAGTGATAGAGTGCCCCTGGGTTCTATCCCTACTACTCTCCCTGCCTCATAAAAAATCATGATTAATTACAAAAATGGCCAAAGAAATACCTGCTGGGAGCAGTGGTGCACACTTGTAATTCCAGTGGCTTGGGAGAATGAAGCAGGAGAATCACAAGTTCAAAACAAGCCTCAGCAACTTAGCGAGGCCCTAATTTAGTGAGAACCTGTATCAAAATAAAAATAAAACAGGGCTAGTGATGTTGCTCTGTGGTTAAGCATCCCTGGGTTCAATCTCTGATACCAATAAAATAAAAAAAAATAGTCGCCTGAAGCTGATATAATCATAAATTGTCTTTGGACAGTGAGATGTATTAATTTGTGGAATTGATTTGAGTCATGGTAAGATCTAGGCCAACCAAAAGCTTTAAAGAAAAATAGTAATATAAAATAATAAATGGGCATTAAAGAAAATGGGGAAAACAAACGGAAAATAAAATTATAATCACCTTTACCTCACTAATCAGTTAAGAAGTTATTAATTTGTGCTTTTCTTCTTTGTTACTTTTAATATGTATATACAAACTTGTTTTTATGTGTAATATAAACAATACTGATAAACCATTATACACTCTGATTTATATATTGCTTTAAAGAATGATTTTTAAGTGCTGAATATCTAACTTAGAGTCCTGCCCATAATAGATACCTGCACCATACCTGTGTCTCCCCAGAACTTTTCAGAATTATTTTCAGGGGGTATTAGGGATTTAAACCAGTGCTTTAAGCTTGCTGAGCAAGTGCCCCACAACTAAGCCCTTTTTTATTTTTACTTCTTGCATATGTGTTTTTCTTTCCTCTGCCACCTGCAATGACAGGTGTGTGCCACTGTACTCAGAAAGAATTTTTAAAATTGTTTTTTTTTTGGGGGGGAGGTAATATTAATTAGTGATTTTTTATAGTGCTGTAATTAAATCCAGGGCCTCAAGGATGCTAAGCAGGTGCTCTACCTAAGCTCCATCCCCAACCCCATTTTATTTTTATTTTGTGACAAGTTCTTGCTAAATGGGCCAGGCTGACCTCCAACTTGCCATTCTGCTGCCTTACGCCCCAAAATAGCTGGGGTTACAGGAGTGCACCATTGTACTTAGATCACCTTGTTGATTTGATAATAGATTTAATACTTTCCTTAATCACTTACTGAAAAAAGAATTGGAAGCAATTCTACTTCTCAACATTAAAGTCATAGAAGACATGGTCCCAAACTGTGCTTACTTTCTGTTATAAAAAATACCTGGGATAATCAGTGTTAGAAGAGGAAAGGTATCGTGGCTCACACTTTTTGGAGTTTTCATCCATGATCATTTGACCCTATTGTTTTGGGATCTGTGTTGAGAATGAACATCATGGCAGAAGTATTTGGCAGAACAGAATCACTCATCTCTGTACCAGAAAGTAAAAAAAGAGTGATGAGGGAGCTGAGGGCCCACAATCCTTTTCAAGAGCATGCCACTTGAAAGACTCATCCTTACCTCTTGAGACCTCAACTCTTAAAAGTTCCATCAGCTTTAATAGTGCCGTGTGTGTGTGTGTGTGTGTGTGTGTGTGCACGCGTGTGTGTAGGGTGGGTGGGTGGGGTATCCCTTACCACATGAACCTTTGGACAAAACTTAATATCCAAATTG
>CM046661.1:74255210-74296992 GCA_025594165.1 Tamias sibiricus
CATCACTTTGGTTGTTATTCCTGTCCTTCTAAGTTACAGGTGTCATTAGAAGAGTAAATCAGAGAACCCTTCCAACTTGTATGTTTGATAATTAAAAATAGTCTGACAGGTGATTCTTCCCATATGATTTGCAATCCCTTTGCCCTTTCATTTGTTTTTATTTTCAAGTCAACTTAAAAATTTCTAAAGAAAAAAAATTTACCAGGATCTATTATCAGTCTTCAAATCTCAGCTGCTACAAATTCTCTTTGTGCTCTTTGGGCTATAGATCAAAGTGTATTGCTACTAGGGAATTATGGTCATCTCTCAGCACAAAGTGTGAGTGAAACGACCTCTATTTACCACCAACTATATAGGATTATGTTTTTTACCTTTAGATATAAATGAGAAAACTAGGGCACAAATAAATTGTCTAGAATCTAAGGAAAAAATATTTTAGGTTAGAAATCAGGTCAAAACGAAAATGCTAGGCGGATCCAAGATGGCGGATTAGAGGAAGCCGCACTTCAGGGCAGCTCCGTGGAAAGAATCCAACAAAGCAGATAAATTGCCTTTCATCATATATATATAGGCTGAAAATACCGATCTCCTGGATGGTTTGATTACCACTACCAGAGAGAGAAAGAGACAAGCTGTCTGCAGCGGCTGGAGCCGCGAGGCTCCTGCAAAACCGCCTGGGTGGTACACGGGCCATTCGAAACAAAGTCAGTGTGGGGAGACCGCACTACTACTGCAACCCCAGCCAAACTCACGGCACACCAGCGTGAAACCGGCGATAAAAACCAGCGATAACAGCCGGCGGGATTGGTGCTGGGGAACCACGGGAGACCGTGGGTCCACAACACCAGTTCAAATCCACACTCCGCCTGACGCGACCCTCAGTAGTGGGGCCCGGGACAGAGATCTGCGATCAGCAAACAGGGGCAGAGTGGAGCAGGCCACAGTCCGAAGCAGCGCTGTCTGCACCACAGTCACAGGTGTGGCTTCCCGGTGCCACTTCGGCAGGGAGACATCCACCCAACAGCTTTGAAATCGATCAGCGAGGATACGGGAGTCTGCGGAGCTGCTATTGACTGGAAGGAGAGCACCGCCATCTTTGAAAGCTGCAGTGGCTGGCCCAGACAAAGGGGAGGAGACGGAGAGTGACGGCTGCAGCCATCCAGGGACTCTCCAGCTCTCTGAAGACAAGGCACAATTGGGTGAGACTCGGGTGGTCAGCAGGGGAAGGTGTTTCTGAGGCTAGCGCAGCAGCAACAAGAGGCTGCAACTGTGGGTGGGCTTGGGGAGGGGGTGCCTTCTGGAAGGTCCCCTTCCCGGTGCCATTCATCTGCTGACACACACAAACCCCCTGGGCCACTCCTTCACTGAACCGTGCAGCCACTGGCCTAAGATGCAGCCTTAATTTCACTAACAGGATCACAGACTGTCTGGACGTGATCCAATAGCAATTGGTTTGAACTGGAAAGGAAAAAAAGAGGGGGGCTTTCCAGGGCCCGTTTTGTCTGAGACTTGGGGTTAGACTTTTTTTTTTTTCCTTTTCTTTTTGTTGGTTTGCTTGTTTTGTTGGATTGCAGGGAGGTTTTTGTTTGTTTGTTTGTTTGTTTGTTTGTTTGTTTGTTTTTCTTTTTCTTTTTTTGGCTTTGTTTTGTTCTGCTTTTTTTTTTCCTTCCTCATTGATTGTTAGTGTGTTTGTTTGCTTCCGATCCTTTTTTCTTTACTTCTTTTCTTCCTTCTCACTCTTGTATCTTTTCTTCCTCCTTCATCTTTCATGTTTACATCCTGCCAGTGCATACTAAACAGAGGCAAAAACAAGTTATACGCAGAACGTGGGATTTCTAGAACCGGCGCAATTGAACTGGGTAGCAAAGTGGTCTTATATATAGTTTACTCTCTATTTCCTTTATTCTCTCTCCCTCTCTCTTACACCAATTCCTACTCTTTTATCATCATTTTTCTTCTTTTCCAACTTACTTTATATATAAATTGGTCTTTTCACCTAATTGTCAACTCCATTCTCTTTCTTGCATCGTCTACTGATACTAAACCACTTCCACTAAACCACTTCAATAGATATCTCTTTTCATACTT
The DNA here is from genome assembly GCA_025594165.1 of Tamias sibiricus. Taxonomy (NCBI): domain Eukaryota; kingdom Metazoa; phylum Chordata; class Mammalia; order Rodentia; family Sciuridae; genus Tamias; species Tamias sibiricus. The sequence goes on from CM046661.1 coordinate 74,257,299, forward strand.
TCCAAGAAAGAACAATTCAAGACACTTCCTTCTTCCTAAACATAACACCTCTGTATCCAATACTTGAAGCTATAAAACCCCATCAGAAGCATACAGAGTAAATTGGAAATAATATCTGGGTTAACCAAATCTGTACATTGTGATCAAACTTGGATTTTCTGAATAGAAAGTGTTAGGTTTTAAAAGTGTAAAGGAATTATAAGGTGATCTGATAGCATTGTACTACAGGAACAACATAAGGCTTTAAGGTAAAATCGAAATAGTCAAGGTCCCACAGTGCAGGAAGAATAGACACACAAGCAACATGAAAAAACAAGGAAAGAAAATGACACAAACAAATCAAGATACCTTATTGGTAGATGTCATGGCAAGCACAGTTGGTCAAATGCCAGAGATGGAATTTAGAAATTACATATGCCAAATGTTTATGGAACTTAAGAATGAACTCAAAAATGAGATGAGGGAGGAAGCACAGGAGGCAAAAGATCATTTTGACAAAGAACTCCAAAAACAAATACAGGAAGTAAAAGATTACTTCAATAGGGAAATAGAGGCTCTAAAGAGAAATCCAAACAGAAATTCCAGAAAAGAAAGAAGCAATAAACCAAAATAAAAGCTCAATTGAAAACATCTCCAACAGAATAGACCACTTGGAAAAAAGAACCTCAGACAATGAAGACAAAATATATGTCCTAGAGAAGAATTTAGACCATACAGCAAAACTTGTTAGAAATCAAGAACATAACATCCAAGAATTATGGGACAGCATAAAAAGACCAAACTTAAGAGTGATCAGCGTAGAGGAATGGGCAGAGTTTCAAGCCAAAGGAATGAGTAATCTATTTAATGAAATAATTACAGAAAATTTTCCAAGCTTGAGGAATGAAATGGAAAACCAAGTTCAAGAGGCATACCGAACACCAAACAAACAAAATCTCAACAGATCCACACCTAGACACATTATAATGAAAATGCCTAATACACTGAGCAAGGAGAGAATACTAAAAGCCACAAGAGAAAGGAAGCAAATTACATATAGGGGGAAACCAATCAGACTATGTTCAGATTTTTCAACCCAGACCTTAAAAGCAAGAAGATCCTGGAATAGCATATTTCAAGCTCTTAAAGAAAAGGGATGTCAACCAAGAATCTTATATCCAGCAAAATTTAGCTTTAGATTCGAAGATGAAATAAAAACCTTCCACGACAAGCAAAAGTTAAAAGATTTCACAACTCAAAAGCCAGCACTTCAGAGCATCCTGGGCAACATTTTTCATGAAGAAGAAGAGAAAGATGATAACAAAAATCACCAAAGGGAGATATTAAACTAAAGGAAATACCAATCAGAAGAGAAACCAAATCAAGCTAAAGACCATAATTCAAATAAAAATGGATAGGAATAAAAATCACATCTCAATAATAACCCTGAATGTTAATGGCCTAAACTCGCCAATCAAAAGACACAGATTATCAGAATGGATTAAAAGAAATAACCCAACAATTTGCTGTCTCCAAGAAACACACCTCATAGAAAAAGACATCAACAGACTGAAAGTGAAAGGCTGGGAAAAGTCTTATCACTCACATGGCCGGTGGAAGCAAGCAGGGGTTTCCATTCTCATATCAAATAAGGTAGACTTCAAACCAAAACTAATCAAGAGGGACAAAGATGGATATTTCTTATTACTTAAGGGAACCATCCATCAACAGGATATAACAATCATAAATCTGTATGCCCCAAATAATGGAGCACCTACATTCATCAAACAAACGCTTCTTAAGTTCAAGAGTAAAATAGACCACAACACAGTTATTCTAGGGGACTTCAACACACCTCTATCACCAATGGATAGATCATCCAAACAAAAGCTAAACAAAGAAACTTTAAGCCTCCTCAAAACAATTAACAATTTAGACCTAATGGACATATATAGAATATTTCATCCCTCAGTAAATGAATAAACATTTTTCTCAGCAGCACATGGCTCCTTCTCCAAAATAGACCATATATTATGTCACAAGGCAACTCTCAGCAAATATAAAAAAATAGAGATACTACCCTGCATGCTATCAGACCATAAAGGGATGAAATTGGAAATCAACGACAAAACAAGGAATAAGAAAAACTACTCCATCAACTGGAAGCTAAACAACATGCTACTGAATGAACAAGGGGTTGAAGAAGACATCAAAGAGGAGATCAAAAAATTCCTAGAGGTAAATGAGAACACAGATACATCATATAGAAATCTCTGGGACACTATGAAGGCAGTAGTAAGAGGAAAATTCATTGCACTGAGTTCATTCCTTAAGAGGAAAAAAAACCAACAAATAAATGACTTAACATCACACCTCAAAGCATTAGAAAAAGAAGAACAGACCAACACCAAGAGCAGCAGAAGACAGGAAATAATTAAAATCAGAGCAGAAATTAATGAAATTGAGACTAAGGAAACCATTCAAAGAATTGACAAGACTAAAAGTTGGTTCTTTGAAAAAAAAAAAAATTGACAGACCCTTAGCGATGCTAACGAAAAGAAGAAGAGAAAAAACTCAAATTACTAACATTCGTGATGAAAAAGGGAATATCACAACAAACACCTCAGATATACAGAATATAATTAGAAATTACTTTGAAAACTTGTACTCTAATAAAATAGAAAAATACTGAATGCATTGACAGATTTCTAGAGTTATATGATTTGCCTAAACTGGATCTGGAGGCTATACACAATTTAAACAGATCAATTACAAGTGAATAGAAGATGTCATCAAAAAGCTACCAACAAGGAAAAGTCCAGGACCTGATGGGTTTACAGTCGAGTTCTATAAGACTTTCAAAGAAGAACTAATACCAATGCTCTTCAAACTATTTCAAGAAATAGAAAAAGAGGGAGCTCTTCCAGACTCTTTCTATGAGGCCAATATTACATTAATTCCAAAGCCAGGCAAAGACACATCCAAAAAAGAAAACTTCAGGCCCATATCTTTAATGAACATAGATGCAAAAATCCTCAAACAAAATCCTGGCAAATCGAATACAAAAACATATCAAAAAGATAGTGCACCACGATCAAGTGGGGTTTATCCCAGGGATGCAAGGCTGGTTCAACATTAGGAAATCAATAAACATAATACATCACATCAATAGACTTAAAGACAAAAATCATATGATCATCTCAATTGATGCAGAAAAAGCATTCGACAAAATACAACACTCCTTTATGTTCAAAACACTGGAAAAACTAGGAATATCAGGAACATATCTTAACATTATAAAAGCTATTTATGCAAGGCCCCGAGCTAACATTATCTTAAATGGAGAAAAATTGAAAGCATTCCCTCTAAAAACTCGAACAAGACAGGGATGCCCCCTTTCACCACTGCTATTTAACATAGTACTGGAAACTCTGGCCAGAACAATTAGACAGACGAAAGAAATTAAAGGGATCAAGATAGGAAAAGAAGAGCTCAAATTAGCACTATTTGCTGATGACATGATAATCTTCCTAGAAGACCCAAAAAACTCTACCAGAAAACTTTTACAACTAGTAAACGAATTTGGCAAAGTTGCAGGATACAAAATCAATACACATAAGTCAAAGGCATTTGTGTACATCAGCGACAAAGACTCTGAAAGGGAAATGATGAAAAATACCCCATTTGCAATAGCATCAAAAAAAATAAAATACCTGGGAATCAACCTAATGAAAGAGGTGAAAGACCTCTATAACGAAAATTATAGAACACTAAAGAAAGAAATTATAGATGAACTCAGAAGATGGAAAGACCTACCTTGCTCTTGGATAGGTAGAATTAATATTGTCAAAATGTCCATACTACCAAAAGCATTATACAGATTTAATGCAATTCCAATCAAAATCCCAATGTCATTCTTCAAAGAAATAGAAATAGCAGTCATGAAATTCATCTGGAAAAATAAGAGACCCAGAATAGCCAAAGCAATCCTGAGCAAGAAAAGTGAAACAGGTGGCATCACCATACCAGACTTTAAATTATACTATAGAGCAATAGTAACAAAAACAGCATGGTATTGGCACCAAAACAGACTGGTGGACCAATGGTACAGAATTGAGGATACAGAGACTAATACATATAATTACAGCTATCTTATATTAGACAAAGGTGCCAAAAATGTACAATGGAGAAAGGATAGCCTCTTCAACAAATGGTGCTGGGAAAACTGGAAATCCATATGCAACAAAATGAAATTAAACCTTTATCTCTCACCATGCACAAAACTCAATTCAAAGTGGATCAAGGACCTAGGAATTAGACCAGAGACAATACACCTAATAGAAGAAAAAGTAAGCTCCAATTTCCAACATGTTGGATTAGGCCCCAAGTTCCTTAATAAGAATCCTGTAGCGCAAGAATTACTACCAAGAATTAATGAATGGGATAGATTTAAACTAAAAAGCTTCTTTTCAGCAAAAGAAAACAATCAGTGAGGTGAATAGAGAGCCAACTAATTGGGAACAAATATTTAATACATGCACATCAGATAGAGCACTAATCTCTAGAATATATAAAGAACTCAAAAAACTTTACACTAAAAAAACAATTAACCCAATCAATAAATGGGCTAAGGAATTGAGAAGACACCTCTCAGAAGAAGATATACGATTAATCAACAAATACATGAAAAAATGTTCAACATCGCTGGCAATTAGAGAAATTCAAATCAAAACTACTCTAAGATTTCACTTCACTCCAGTCAGAATGGCAGCCATCAAGAACACAAGCAACAATAAATGTTGGAGAGGATGTGGGGGAAAAGGCACACTCATACATTGCTGGTGGGACTGCAAAATGGTGCAACCGTTATGGAAAGCAGTATGGAGATTTCTTGGAAAACTGGGAATGGAACCATCCTATGACCCAGCCATCCCACTCCTGGGTCTGTTCCCAAAGGACTTAAAAACAACATATTACAGTGACACAGCTATCTCAATGTTTGTAGCTGCACAATTCACAATAGCTAGGTTGTGGAACCAACCTAGATGTCCCTCAGTAAATGAGTGGATTAAGAAAATGTGGTATATACGCACAATGGAATTTTACTCAGCAATAAAAGAAAACAAATTAATGGCATTTGCAGGTAAATGGATGAAGTTGGAAGACATAATGCTAAGTGAAGTTAGTCTCAAAAATCCAAGTACCAAATGTTCTCTCTTATATAAGGAGGCTATTTCAAAGTATTGTTGGATGGGGGTACATAGGAGGATTAGAGGAACACTAGAATGGTCAAGGGAAGGGAGGGTAAGGGAGGGAGCAAGAGGGGAAGGAGGGGGAGAAAAAAAAAGGTGGTTGAATGAGACGGATATCATTTTCCTTAATGCATGATTGAAGACCTGAATTGTACGAATATACTTTGTATACAAACAGTTGTATGTAAAAAAAATACTAAATATATGCACTATGAGTTGTACATATTAAAAAATTATAAAAATAAAATTAAAAAAAAAGAAATCAGGTCAAATGGACTTTATTTACTAATTATATATATTCTCTCATGCTAAAAGTTAGCTTTATCACTTTTAAAAATGAATTAAAATTTTTTTAATATTATTTTTATCTTTTTAAAAATATACAATGTTTGCTGAATGTCTGTTGTTTGACACATACTATATTGAGTATCTGGTATATGTTATGTAATTTTATTCTCATACTAACCATATAGCATTAATATAATTTCGCCATTTTGACAAATGAATAATTTTAGGCTCTGGGAGATTTAATAAGTTAACCAAGGGCATTGTCTGACAATGTCCTTGAATGAGCCATTGAAAAATATTGAGATGTCCCTTTATCTGGAAGTTATTAAAATCCAATTGAATTTCATCAATCATTGTTGATTTTATTTCAAAATGATTACCATTATTTAACTGACTAAATATTGTTTCAGTCTTTTACAGCTCTTCTTTCCCAGTAACTATATGATACCCATAAGAAAAAGAATTTTTAAAATTGCTTTTTATAAAAATATGGCTAGTGGTAAAGCACTTGCATATATGAGGCACTGGGTTTGGTTCTCAGCACTGTATATGAATAAATGAATAAAAATAAAGGTCCATCAACAATTCAAAAAAATATTTTTTAAAAAAATATATACATAATTGATTCTCTTCTATCACTTAGGTATATAATCAGTTATATTATAGGGAACTATATGGCTATCATTTCAAAAGACTTAACTTAGAAGATGGCCCACTACTGCCATGTCTGAAAAATGAACAAATCCTTCATAAAGGAATTTATTATGAGCCTGTGTTGGCTGACTTTGGAAAAGATGCTTATGATCTTGTGAAGGTAATATGACTATGCATTAAAATGGTGACTGCATGTGACAATATATAAATAATTAGAATGAAAATAATAAATGTCCCTTGTGTGAATTTTTAATCCAAGAATTATCAGTCTAATCTATAATTAGTATTAATATCTGAGAACTAATATTTCAAAATATATTTATAAAATAATTTATTATTATACATTGGTTTTAAATATAATAATATTACATAATATAATGTTATAAAGAATTGACAATGTCATATTATAAAAGAAAACTAATATCTGAGAGAATTATATTTTATTGACACAGTATTGGATGCATTTTATGCTGAGTCTCTAATATAAATACCAAAACATGTTGCTCCTACATCTGTGCCCCAAATTTAAAATTCTATTATGTTAATTTATATACATAAGTGAGATGTTTTCCCTAGTCTAAGAAATATGCCAAATTCAAAGCAGTGACTATATAGTGAAGTAGGATATGAGCTGGAGTCTGGTTGGTATTTTAGTTTGTTTTTTTGCCCTCTCTTATTTAAAGGTTTTCCTCATTAGATGTTAATTAGGAAAACAAGGCAAAGGTCATTAAATCTAAGAAACTGGGGAAATGGAAAACATAGACCTTAGAAAATAGCCATCTCTTGCCGGGCGCGGTGGCGCACGCCTGTAATCCCAGCACTTTGGGAGGCTGAGGCAGGAGGATCGCGAGTTCAAAGCCAGCCTCAGCAATGGCGAGGCACTTAGCAACTCAGGGAGACCCTGTCTCTAATAAAAACACAAAAAAAAAGGGCTGGGGATGTTGCCCAGTGGTCGAGTGCCCCTGAGTTCAATCCCCGATACCACAAAAAAAAAAAAAAAAAAGAAAAAGAAAATAGCCATCTCTAAATATGTGACCAGTAGAGATGGTAGAGATGGAGAAATAAATAAGAGAAAGAAATAAAAACATGTTTGAAAAAACTGATCCAAATGATAGCCTGTACTGTCATGATATAAAATTGATTTTTATCTGGAAAGGCAATAGGATTAAAAGTCTTCACCAACTCTCATCTCCAGAAACCAGTGCTATGTGAGGATCTCAAACATCTGGGCTATGCTGATGTAAATCACTCAAGTGAGTAGTGGTATAATATAAAAAACAGATGACAGATTACAGTCTTGTAATTCATCCAAATTGATCTGGGGCAAGAGGGAGATGTTGTTTTGTTTTGTCTTGTTTTATAATTAATTCAATGTGCCTGTCATAGCAAATGCTAGAAATACTGTGAGAATAAGATAGGCAACTCTGAGTCTCTTAATGATGGTTAGCTTCTTGAGGTCATTAAAATAAATAAAAACACATAAAGGTCATTTTTCCCTTACAATTCTCCTCTTCCATTTCCACTCTCATTTTTACATTTTGGCTCAAATATATGATACTGAGCCTGCCATTATTAATTTCCCCATAAAATGATTATACATATGAAAATTTACATTAAATAGTAGAAATATGTTTGTCTTTTCCCCACCACACAAAACTGGTTCTTAAGATGCCAGCAATGCATTTGTGACTATCTTTATTCACAAATGCAACCGGAAACTTTTAAGCCAAACTATAATGTGCAGTGCTATGGGGCTTTTTTTTTTTTTCTCTCTTACCCAAATACAGTGAAAGTTTCTATATACATGAGAGCCACCACGTTTCAGCATTTAGTGACAGAGCTGCTTTTAAAACATTCTAGTTTGATTATACTATCAGAGAAAAAAAAATGTTGCATCTTTGTGATTTTTCAAAACCTAAAAAATAAAGGGCTCTGCTAGGCTAGGAGTCGGCTTGGAAACAGTCCTTGGTCTCACAGGTTACCATTGTCTAGGGATGTCTGAGCTGTTGTCAGATGTAGGAATAGCACAGTGTCGTCTTGTCTTTGGTTGCAGTCTTATTTGGCTCCGTATCTTGCACCACCAGAGTGTTGTTCATTGCCACTTAAGTGTATTGCTACAACGGTGGAACAACAGTGATGCAAGACCGTGTAGATTAACAGTAGAGGAGAAATTGTGCCCTTAGTGTTAACAATGTGCCTTTTGTTCTGAATGCCATGTTGTAGGGCATGCATTTTTTGGCCTCTTTAACTCTTTGAATGCTAGGCAGTAAGGATGGAACCCACCTCTGCAAAGATACATCTGTCTTAACTATCTAGTTACAGGCCTTAATAGAAACCAACCATAAGGCATGAATCATCATTGGGTGTTGAACAAGATAACCATTGGCTAGTTACACAGGGAATTCCTGTGTTTAAGGGGTTAAAGATGTCCTTTGTTGTATCTTAACATCAGACTGATTTTTTAAAAGATATTTTTTTTTGTTATGCTAACACTAGACAAAAATCAACTGTATTTGTAAAAATTTACCTCAAACCATTTAATTTTATAGTGTGATTAATCCCAGGGCATTTGGTATGAACCAAAGTGCATTCCTTTTATATGTGCCTGGCTCTAGTAAGGATGGCCAGGGATTTTTACAATATGGGTGCAAGGCACTTAAGCCACTTTTAAACTTAATGGGTGGTTTGGAGTCACATTAAATGACTCCATCAGAATGTTAGAAAACACTTTAGGCATCAGTAGCATTGGGCCATATTGGAATCTTCAAATACAAGTGTGAATTATTTTAAAGAGAGCATTCATTTTTGTAATTTTTTTCATCAAGAATATTTCTGGTAAGCAGAAGACTTTTTAAAAATCTGATTTGGTTGGTAAAGGTTTTAATATTGCCCAACATAATGCTGTGGTAGCATTTAAAAAACAAGTATTTGTGAACTCTTTCTTTCTTAGGGGCTTGTACATCTCTCTGCTATGGACATATATAAAATTAATTGTAATTATACTCAGCTCAACTGCTACAGTTATGTCTAGGCAGTGGCTTGGGTTTTTATCGAGCAACAACTTAGACACGTGACTGTAATATGCTGCAACTGTGTGTACTGAAAATATGTGAAAATGGTTGAATGTGGACTGTGTATATATGTATGTAAAAAATTTCTGTGAGATGCTGCTGTCGCCACTTAACATGAAACATGTTCTAGTGGATTTTAATCCTAGTGGCCAGTTCTATGATACTGTATGTATTGTACAGCTGATGACAGGAGTAAGACTGTTTAGTGAATATTTGTTAAATTTTATTGTTGTGGCCAGAGATAATTTCAGAATAAAATTTTAATGTCCTACCTTACTTTTCTCCCCTTTTCTAACTATAATTTAACTCCTGATCTATTGCTGGTATCATTCTTGGTCTGCTAGTCTGGAGAGAGTTTAAAATGTTAAACAGGTAGTTCTGTATCAGTGACTTGAGAAGTTAAAATACTCCGTTCTACTGATTTGTTCATCAGCAGTAATGTATTAGTTCAATATAGATGTGCAAATTTCAAGCAAGAGAGATTAAGGTTTTAACAGGCAGTTCTTGGTGTTCTCAGAATATTCTATTTTTTACCTTAAATGTTTTTATGTTAATTTTTTACATGGTGTTAACCATATTCTACCATGTAGAGTCTCAAATCTTTTTTTTTTTTTTTTTTTTAATGCTCCAGCATGGCAGTTTAGCTATGGGGACAAAGTCTGTTAGTTCTTCCCCACCAGTCCTCATAATTTCCTATGCACAAGTTATGGTAGATTATTATTATGTGCTCTCCCCTGCTCCACCCCATGCTTTTTTTTTTTTTTTTTTTTTTTTTTGTGGTACCAGGGATTGAACTCAGGGGCACTCGACCACTGGGTCACATCCCCAGCCCTTTTTTTGTATTTTATTTAGAGACAGGGTCTCACTGAGTTGCTAAGTGCCTCGCCATTGCTGAGGCTGGCTTTGAACTCGCGATCCTCCTGCCTCAGCCTCCCAAAGTGCTGGGATTACAGGCGTGCGCCACCACGCCTGGCCCATGCTTTTTAATATGAATGCTTTTGCAGTTTTTGTACTTGCTGTTCTCTGAAGTTCACATTTTAGGGTTTTAGTGTCTCTTGTCATGACTGGGTCAGAACTAAGGCCTGTGAACTTCAACTGGCTCATGGTGTGTCAAGTTCAGTTAACACCAAGCTAAGAGTTTATTCACAGATGACAGCAAGCAGATGCTCTGGTAATTTGTCAGACATTGCAGGGATATTATGTAGACAAATATTTCCCTCATGTGGAAAGAACTACCTCACATTTGTATTTACATCCCTCCTGCCACCAGCAGCGGAGGAATTACTTTGTGTATTTTCCTGCATCAGTAATGGGATTTGCTCAAACAAGGGAATAGTGTGAGAGCTCCTCAGCCCAGGTTTTTGTGTTAGTATAAGCTATTCCATAGTTGGAAATTTTTGCCTATTTTGCCTTTCAAAGTTCATGTCCAATGCAAAAGACAAAAAATAAAAATAAAAAAACAAACCCAATTAACCAGACAACCTAAAGCAAAACAATACAATTAGAAATAAAATTTTTAAGAGATGAGCATTACATATAAAGTCAGAAGTTAGTACTGGAGCACCAATTTTTTCAAATATATTGCCCTTGTCTGACCCAGGGGAGATTATAGTTCCCACTCTCTTATGAAATCTTTCAGAGCTCTTTCTGAGATTGATAAATGTTATATTCTTTTGATTCTCTATAATCACTTCCCTTTTGGAATCAACAGCTATACAAATAATTATTTTTGGAAATTTAAAGTTGCCTTCAAAACAGCACTACAGCATGTTCCTAGCTGAGGTTGATAATGAGTCCTTTAAAAAGGGGAAATTGGTTTGATTACTTTAAAAAAAATTTTTTTTTGAAAGAAAATTGAGAGGGGTCTGAAGAAAGGTTGTTTGTAGCATTGTTTCAATGTTTTAAGTTTGAATTACACTGACTTTCCTTTGGGCCATTAGGCAAATAAACACTTCTCCTTAGTGATGCTTAATGCAGTTCCAAATGGAAAAAGTGTCACACATACAGGAGAACTGCATCTTCCTGCAAAGTCTTGTCTTTGTGTACTTGGTTTGATTCTCTTTGCTATGGTCACATTCTTAATATCTGTGGTATATTTCGTATATGGGGGAAAGACAGAACTGCCATTTCCTTGCATCTTAAGTAGGTTTAGTGAGGAAGCTAATGAGTTAATATTTACTTCTCTGAAGAAAGCTGACATTTTAGGAGTATTAACTATATGTCCACCATCAGGAGCAGAAAGGACGTGTTATAACCAAATCATGTATTCCAGAGAGCCCTGCTCCTTAGGAAAGAAAGTGCCACAGATCCCATGGTGTCCTATGAACTTCAATTCATCCTCACATGTTCCTTTGAGCTATTATTATCCTCACTTGGTATTTGAAGGAACTGAAGTGACTAACTTCAAAGTGACTTTGTAAAAACTACAAAGTTTGGGGTCCAGTTTTAATCAGGCAATTTTGTTCTTGGACATTAAATGAAAATTCCAAACCATATGTTGCACAGAAAAATTTAGAAAGTAGAAGGGAATTTGTGCTAACAGTGGGTAGAAACTCCCCCCCCAAAAAAAAAAAAAAAAAAAAAAAGAAAAAGAAAAAGAAAAGGGACTAGAGCATCCTTTTTCTCTTCAGGGGCACCCAGTAATGTTAAATGCACTTGCACACACCCTTGGTATATTTATAGGAGAGTAACGTATGCTGCCATTTAAGGGGAGGTAATTATATTGTAGATTATTCTTTATTTTCTGTGTTCTTAAAATGTTTTTTTTAAATACTTGAGTGTAAATATTTTTTGACACTACTAATTCTCAGGGATTAAAAGTTAAATTTTACTGACTGTAGCAGTAGGTGAATCTTACATTCAAACTTACTCAGGTTTCCTATCATATGCCTCTATATTTAAGAAAATATAGAATGCCTGCCAGGGAAATATATAAAAATAAAAATTTCAGATACAATTTTAAAATACCAAATTGTAAATAAACCAGTTTTACAAACTAAAAAAAAAAGATAGGCAGATCTTTATATTCAGAGTTTAGATTGAATTTGGGATCCTGGCCCTTTCTCCACTAGATGTCACTGCAAATCAATTGCTAGTGCTGAGCCCGCTTCAGACAGTACTAGTTTTTTGTTTGTTTGAATAAACTTGAAATAAAGTGACTTTTTAAAAAAAAAAAAAAAAAAAAAAAAACTTTATCTTTATTTATGTGGTGATGAGGATTGAACCCAGGGCCTCACACGTGCGAGAGGAGTGCTGAGTCATTGCCCCAGCCCCAGTACTAGGGTTTTAAGTGCAGTCAGTCTTTGCCCTAGTGTTCTCCACTGGAGTGGCCTGGAGGCGCAGAGTGTCACGGCAGGGGAAACAGCAAGCCGGGCCAGGTTCCACGACTAGATGGAGAGGGTGGCGCAGCTGCCGGACGGTGCTGTGAAAGCTGGCCTGCTTGGTGCTCCCCACGTCCCCACGCAGGAGAGGGTCACGTGCAGCCATGGTGTTGCCCCTGTGTGAATCAGAGGGACAGGAGGCCAGGCTGCAGCGCCCCGCCAAGCACCGCCTGTTGTGCAGATCATTTGGGGCCCGGAGTGCCCTGCCACATTTCCCACGCGAGGGTGCGAGCTTCCCGCGGGCTGGCGGCAGCTCCCCGGCCCTTGGGGGTGGAGTAGTGCGCGCCAGCTTACTGGTGGGGAAGGAGCAGAGCCGCCTCTGCACGCGGGAGACGTTGGACCTGGGGCATTGGAGTGACTGCTTTTTCCCCGCTCCTCCCCGCACTGGATGGAGCCTGCCAGGCCTGAGTAGTCGGCCAGGGTCGGGCTTGGTGGTCTGGGGCAGTGCGGAAGGTGAGCGACCCCCCAGCCGGCGGTGAGGTGGGGAAGGGGTGGCGCTGGACACGCACCTCCCCAGTCTTCGAAGACCCGCCTGTTGGCGCCGGCCTGAGGTGCGGGTGGCAGCCGGCACACAAGCTTGGGCGCCTAGGGCAGTGCTCTCGCAGCTTGGGCTGCCTGCAGCGCCGGCCTTTGGCCGGCGGGTTAAGCGAGGCGTGACCTCCCCTTCCCTCTCCGCCGTGTTATGCACGTCCGCCACTGCCGCAGCTCTGGGCCGCCCGATACCTGCGCCTCAGCTACCCGTCGGGGAGGCGCCCACAGCCCCGCGCCTTAAACTGGGTCCTGCCCTGGCGCCTTGGCCGGCCATTGAGTCCCGCTCCCTGGCCGACTGTTGAGTCTCACGTCACTCATTCAAGCCCGCGCTAGGTCGTCAGCCCCGGGCGCGCTGGCAGAATGTCCGCGGGCGCGGAGCTCCTCAGAACGTGCTCCCATTACTGCTTGTCCCCCGCACATCCCGGACCCCGCAATCCTTGTCGGAGAATCCAAGGCAATTTTTTAACACTGGTTTCCTTGTTACTTATCTGGTCCCTTAATATGCAGCGCTCCTTTCCCCAACTGTCCTTACAAGTGTCCCTTTTCCCACTTGCACACACTGTTGAAATGACTCAGCCCGGTGTGGATGGAAAATGGCATTTCTGTGTTTCACTGCTCTTCCTGCATATTCCCAGTTTGAAAAGCAGTAACCTTAACATAGCATAGCTCCTTCATTGAGCCCCCACCCTCTTGTTTAATCAAAAAATAATAGGTGATATAGGTCCAACTGTCTTTATCTCCACCTCTTCTCACACCATGTAGCTGAAAGTAGTGTAGACTGGCATGCCATAAAAAGCGCTTGTTGAACTATAACTATTAGGACTTCATGTAACAACTCTTAATGTAACAACTCTTCTGTGTATCTGCCTGGCCCCTCTTGTCTCCAATAAGCCATAAGGTAAGACATACCATGGCCTTAGTTCTCGCTGTGGAGTACCCAGTAACTTATCCTTTGGTTTTTACAGTCTACTTGCTTTCCAAACTTAGGTCTGTGATTTCTTACAGCGTTGGCTTTGCCCTTGCAAATTTTTCTAGTATGATGTTACCTCCTCTTAGACTTCTGTGCTGGGAACTGGACAGCTCACTTAAAGTCCCTCTTCCAGTCTAAAATGCTATCTTCCCTTTGGTGGTTAGGCTATTTGCCATTTTTCATGCATTGTGATCATTATCTTTTTACCCCTGTCCTCTTTTTCTCTATTTTGTAGGTCGTTTAAGGCCAGAATGTACCAAACTCATAGAACTTTACTCTAATTTTATAGTTAACAGTACATATCTTAAGATATTTTAAGAGGTGAAAATCACTTTTAGGATTAATTTCCATGGAGTCTCAACTATAAAATATAATTCAAAAAAATGTAAAATTCCATTTCCCCCTCTTCCCAACTCAAAACTCAACATAAGAGAATTAAAGAAACCATCTTCTCATCAGCAACAGTTAGTCATTGTTAATAAGTTGTAAAAACTACATATTTATACTTGATAGTCTGGTCTTTGATAGCTTCTGTGGTGGAAAGATAAGAACTTAGGAGTTAGATTTGGGTTTGAATTCTGCCTCTGTTCTGACCTTAGGCAAGTTAGGTTAGAAATATCATTGACTTTTTTTGTTTGTTTGTTTCTCATTCATAGTATGAAGATATCATTTTCCACTGTGGGCAGCTAAGGATTAAATGGGGAGACCTGGGTCCACATTGGTTACTCAATAAGTACTCCTTTGGTATCTATCCCTTTATTGCAGTTACTATATAGAATGAGCCTGAATGTGCTAGAGAGAATGCATGAGAGGAAAACTAATTATAGGAAGCAATAGGTACCTCTTATCTCCAAATAAAAGGATTTCTAGACTAAGAAACATTGTTATTTCTACTTCTCAATGTGTGAGTATCTGTGGCATATTATAAATTACAGGGTAGATTAAGCAGAGCTATTTAAAAATGAAGAATAGTCTGTTTTTTATTTTTCCCCTTCTTCTGAACCATTAACCTGGATATTAAATAATAATCTTATTTTTTACCCCAAATGCAACTCGAGAAAAGGGGGGATGGTGAGGAGAGAGGGATATTACTTTTTTGTTTGTTTTTTATAGAGACAGTGAAGTTGCAGTCTCCTTTAGTATCTCATCTACTTGTAAACCCTGCACGAATTCTAGTCTTAAGTTCTGTTATCTTTTGCTTGGAGTGTTTGAATAGTGCCTTCACTGGTGTCCCTGTTTCTCTTGCTTCCAGACTATTCTCCACATAACAATCAGAGTGATTTATTTTTATTTTTTTGATACTGGGGAATGAACCCAGGAGTGCATTCTTGCTATGTCCCTAGCCCTTGTTATTTTTGAGATAGTCTTGCTAAGTTTCTTAGGACCTTGCTAAGTTACTAAGACTGGCCTTAAACTTGTGTTTCTCCTGCCTTAGTCTCCAGAGTTGCTGGGATTACAGGTGTGCCACCATGCTTAGTCACAATGATTTTAAAAAAAAAAAAAATTAGGTTGTCATTTTCTTGCTCAAAATCCTCCAGAAACTTCCTGTTGCATATTGAATTGAATTTAAGCTCCCTACCCCAGTCTATCAAGGCACTGCCTGATTTGGCAACAGCCATCTTCTAAAGTTATGTCTTGTTCTAGGATTATTCATTACCCCACTTCACATGATACTTAAACTGTTTGTACCTTAGAATATCATCCTTGATGTTTTTTATCTGCATCACCCCTTCCTCTAAATGGTCATGGCACATTTTCTGTTTGATGCAAAAAGTCATCACTTGAGAGCCCTTCCCATGACCTCTAAAATAGAACCTGGCCTCTTCTTGTGTCACTTGATTTCATCCTATTTCTCCCTAGCATTTAATACTAGGTGAAGATACATTGTTCACTTATTTATTGCTTTCCCACATTAGATTTGTTTGCTCTCTCTTCCCAACCAAAGAGCAGAGATCTTGTCTGTTGCATCATTCCTTAAAATTATGCCTGGTATGTAATAGACCCTTAGTCAATCTTGGTAAATGAATGAATGTTATATAATTTGAACATTGGTTCTGGAATCATCGTGAGTCAAAATCCTGGCTCCTACCATTTACTGATTATGTGGCTGTGGACAGACTAGTAAATTGGGTGCTTTTGTATGCTCATCTGTAAGATGAAATAGAGGATTACAGTGAGTAATAATTGAATTAATACATGAAAGGTGCTTCTGTGAGGGTTATTTTATACTTTTCAAGAACTATTTGAGGCCTGGGCATGTGGCTCAGGTGTAGAGCACTATGGCCTGGGTTCAGTCCCTAGCACTGAAAAAGTCCCTAGAACCACAGTTTCTTTATACATTCCTCTATTGAAGAGCTTCTAGGTTGGTTCCACTGTTTAGCTGTTGTGACTTGAGCTGCTATAAACATGAATGTGGCTGCATCAGTATAGTATGCTGATTTTAAGTCTTTTGGGTATGAACTGAGGAGTGAGATAGCTGGGTGGTTCCATTCCAAGTTTTCTAAAGAAACTCCATACTGCTTTCCAGGGTGGATGCAACAATTTCCAGTCTCACCAGCAACCTATGAGTGTACATTTTCCCCCACATCCTCACCAACACTTATTGTTGCTTGTATTCTTGATAACTGCCATTTTGACTGGAGTGAGATGAAATCTTAGTGTTGATTTGCATTTCTCTAATTACTAGAGATGTTGAACATTTTTCAAATTATATTTGTTGATCAATTATATATCTTCTTCTGAGAAGAGTCTGTTCAGTTCCTTAGCCCATTTATTGATTGGGTTATTTGGTGTTAAGTTTTTTGAGTTCTTTATATATCCTGGAGATTAGTGCTCTATCTGATGTGCCTGTGGTAAAGTTTTCCCCCCACTTATTAGGCTCTCTTCACATTATTGATGAATGGTGGGTGTCCAGAGAATATGACGACTGGTTATCACTGGTGATCAGAGAAAACAATGGGTTGCTAACTGTTGTTAACCTTCATGATTGCATTCTCACCACAATGGGTTGCTAACTATTAACCCAGTACTCCTTCTCCTTCCTGCCCATCAGTAGATACATAAGGAAGAAAGAGAAGGCAATGATTTAAAAAGGGTTCTGGGGGTCTATAAAAGAGCAAGACACACCCCCTCCAGAAAACACCCAGCTCTGGGGCCCCTTCTTTTTGGAGAAGTCTGTCACTATTACTATTCTTAAATAAAACTTGCTTTCTACACTTGCCTTGGCATTTCTAAGGAGTTTAATTTTCAATACAGGGTGAAGGACATGGAATTAACCCCCAAACCAATGTGTGATCTGGAAGGAGGGAGAAGCCAAAACTTTGATCCTTCCAATCAATTATCTCCCAGTGACAGAACAAGCCCTGGAAGGGAGATGACCATCAATCCAAGATTGCAGTCCCTGGGAGGAGGGATCCATTCTCAAATAAACTGATTCCCAGTGACAGTGAAACTACACATTAATCTTGTCCCCTTGTAAATACAATGACCCCAGGAAGTCAGATGCAGACTGGGCTCTGAACCTTGAATCCTTCATCTCTGCCCTGTAAACACTGTTGTTTAATTGATATAATCAGTAAAAATTGTGCCCAGTAAAAACAAGTTCCAGATGTTGGCAGCCTTTTGCCCATGGCTTGTTAAAGTTTTCAAACACTGTGACACCCCACAATGTAAAATATATAAACCTACACCTCCCCTGTAATGAGAGCCATTTTTTTTTTTAACCCAGAAAGTGAGCCATCTGATGCCTGACTGCTGTTGAATAAAAGTTTGACTAAATTCGTGAGGTCTGCTCAGGTCCAGGTTACTTTCATTAGAGTGCTGAAAATCTTTTGGTTATTTTTGCTTATACTGGGAAACAAAGACTAGTTCCTCATTTCCAAGATGGTATCAAAAGGAGCATTTTAGTTAGTCTTTTCACCAATGTGACCAAAAGACCTGACAAAAACAACTTTAGAAGGGGAAAAGTATCTGGGGCTCAGAGGTTTAGAGGTCTCATTCCATGGAGAGCTGACTCTTGCACTGGGCTCAAAATGAGGCAAAACATCAGGGAAGAAAGGTGTGCAGGAGGAAAGCAGCTCAGGACATGGCAAATAGAATGCAGAAAGTGTTCTGCTCACTAAGAACAAATTATGTACCCCAAAGGCATGCCCCCAGTAACCAACTTGCTCCAGCCACACAATACCTGTCTATAAGTTACCACCTACTTAATCCCTGTAAGTGGGTTCTGACCATGATTAGGTTAAGACTCTCAAACTCAATTGTTTTACCTTTAAGCTTTCTTGCATTATCTCACACATGAGCTTTTGGAAGACACCTCTCATCTAAACCATAATAAGGGGGTATAAATGCACAGCAGTAGCTTCAAATGAAGGAGCAAGAAAAGAAAAGATGGAATGAAATTCTCATTGCTAAGTTGTAAATGCACACACTCTATGCCCAGCACTCAGAAAAGTGTTGTGAGCATTTGGAGTATAATCCTTTTTCTAAATGGATGTGTGGATAGTACAGGTGAAAATTGAAAATGGGAATGCAGAGATGGACTCCACACTGTCAAAGAAAAATTGGGGATGAGCTAGGCCTTGAATGTGAGACATTTTGTCCACCAAAAAATCCCCCCAAAACTAAAACAACAAAAAAACAATTTTAAGGCTTTTATTATTACCCCTTGATCACCCTACTTGTGTTGTTTCTTAGTGTTTTATCATTTCCTCACATTTTTATTTTATGGATTAAGGAGAATGAACTTGTTGCCCAGGTAAATTCCCTTGACCTAGTGCAAGAATTGATTTAAATGCACAGCCACCAAATCAGTTAATATTCTATAACTACTAGTGTTGGACTTCCTAAAAACAGATAACGTGTTCAGCTTTCAAGATTTAATTTCTCTGGAATCTTTCAAAACCAATATCTCCTGGACCCAAAAGCTGTGAAGGGGTGTGTGTGTGGGGGGGAGGGGAATGGATTTATGAAAATCATCTGCATCACAATGCACAGGAAAATTTGCAACTCTAGTTCTCCCTTTTGTTTCATAGATCTTTTATTGGAACAGGTGATAAATATGGTGAGGGACAGGACAATAGGAAAGTGCTCCGTGGAGTATAAAAAGATTGAGGGAGTGTGGAGGGGAGCAGAAAGGGTGAAAGAGAGAGACAAAGAGCAGATGAAGTGAATGTCATACAGGAAAGCTTGTTGACTTGAGTTATTTAGACAGAAGCATGATGATGCAGGTAAGAAACTTGAATCAACATAAAGGAAAGAACAGCACCAGAAGGGATGAGAGAAGTTAAAATTTAAAAAATATATATATATTGTCTAAGCCAGAGTTGGTGCATACTGAGATCTTCTCCCAATAAACAAACAACAAAAGAATAAATAAATTAAATATGTGGTTCTACTCTAAATATAGTTTTGTACTAGTATCTGATGAGATCTTTCTCCTCACAGAAATATTCAGTCTTTTGTCCATATGAAACTCAAAATAAGAATATTTCAATACAGATATAAATTCTTGATCTCTTCTTCAATTCCAATTGGAGAAAATGGTTTAAAGAGAAACTATTGTAAAAGAAAACATCTGTTTTACAATTAATGTAAAGCTAATAAAATGTATTTTTTTAAAAAATTTTAATGTTATAAAATAAAACTGTGAATGGAAAACTAGTAATGCAAATGTATTAATATATAAGTAAGTAACACTTGGCAATTTTATTCAATAAAAGAAAGTTATTTACTATTTAAACTCTGTTCACCTCAATGATTTAGCTCTTTCTTAAAATATTGGATTATTTCCTAAAACTCACACTTTCATTTTCATTCTCTTTATATTCATTTTTAACAAATTTTACAGAGAAAATATTTTCTTTATTATTTATTGTCAATTGATATTAGAAAAGTCTCTTCAGAGAAATAGGTCCACTTGGATTGAGGTGGTTGGATAGATTAATACATATATACATATCTCCATGTGTACATTCATACATATAGAGGCAGAGAATAGATTCCTCAAAGTAGATTTATTGTAAGAAATTGTTTCATTGAAATTTAGAGACTGTGGAGTCCCAAGGTCTGTCATTTTTAAGACAGACACCCAGAAAATTCAGTGGCATAATTCAGTTTAAGTTCAAAGACCTGAAAACCAGGATAGCTGATGGTATAAATCCTGATTGAGGTTAGGGCAAACCCAGTGACCTAGATGAAGCAGTAAGGCAGAAAATAGACAAATTCACTTTTTATCCATCCTGTGTTCTATCCAGTCAGGAACTCTACAGTTTGGTTGATGCCCCTCCCCCCAGGGTATGGCAATATTATTTAATGAGTCAACCCATTCAAATGCTAACCTCATATAAAAACACCCTTAAAAGACACACCCATAAAAAAATGGCTTTATGACATTTGCCAGTGAATGAATGGATCTAGAGACCATTATGCTAAACAAAGTAAACCAATCCAAAAATACCAAAGGTTGAATGTTCTCTCTTGATATGTGGATGCTAACACACAACAAGGGGTGGGTGTGTGTGTGGGAGAATAGAAAGAAGCTCAGTAGATTACACAAAGGGGAATGAAGGGAAGGGAGTTGGGAACAGAAATAGGAAAGACAGTGAGATGAGTCTGACTTAACTTTCCTGTGTTATGTGTGTGTGTGTGTGTATCACAGTGAATCTCTACATCATTTTCAACCACAAGACTGGTATCCTAATTAGAATAAAATGTACTCCATGTTTAGTACTGATATGTTCAAACTACACTCTACTGTCATGTATAACTAAGAAGAACAAACTTCTTTTAAAAAGTGAAGAAAGATATATCCAGTTGTCAGAGGATCCCATGACCAGTCAAGTTGACACAAAAAATTAACCAGCATTCTCGTTATATGCATGTTTACACGTTACTACTATTTATATTTCCAGTGCTTTTTTGACACCATAAACATTTTGATAAGTCTCTGCTCTTCTATCCTTTAACTCCTCTGATCTGATCTGAGACATTATTTTTTAATTAAAGTTGGAGTTGGACACAGTGGTACACAAGTATAGCTCCAGCTACTCATTTACTTTGAAGCAGGAGGATTGCTTTAGTCCAGGAGTTTGGTGGCATCCTGGGACCTGTATATATATCTTAAATTATGTTATATAACTCTTTCATCCAAATTCATGGAATTGTCCCCAAGTTTGAGTGTGGCCAAAAACCAGTCCTTAAAATGGCCTCAAATCTCCACATCACCTAAATAAGTCTTCCCTTTCTCTCATTCTACTCCTCTTGTCTGGCCTCTCAGTTATTATTTGCATCCTGTTTATTCTTGCTTAATAACAACCACTTGCTATTTTCTCTGCCTATAAATACCACAATCCAGCATAGTCAGAGGATGATTTCTCAACAGACTTTCCCCCAGTAATATCAAGATTCATTGATGATTCTTTCAGAAAACAATTATTAAAATTATAAATTGATATAAAACCATAATTTTCTAATTCTGCTGTTCCTTGCATTTTTATTTATTGGCATTCTTCTGTAAAGAAGCATGCTCTAGATATATCCTCACTCCCCTCTTCTTTCAGTGATATTATGAACATGTAGCTTCTTCTTTATGAATTTAATATTTTGTAATTTATCTCAAGCTTTTTATGCTTAAATATTCTCAAAAGGGGTCAGTACAACTTTTTACATGTTGGTTCCTATTTACAAGTCTCTTTCAGACTTTGAACAATGCCTTGTGTTCCAGCACAAAACAATAAAGGAGGATCATGCTTGCCTTGTACCTTCCCTCTGTCAGACCTAGAATCAGTAATTTCTCAAGAGCCTATAATGCACTTTAGAAAGAAATGATGCATAAGAGTCACTATTTATGTAACCATCAGTCTTTATTCTTACACCAGTTATTTATTGTAATGTTTTTGCAAAATGTTTTTCTCATTTCTGTTATGTCAATGCATATACATACATGTATGTGTGTATGTATATGTATATACATATATAAAGTACATATGTATATGTCTGTATATGTATAATATTATATATGTGTGTGTATATATATGTATTTATATATACATATATAGTATGCAATGCATATATATAAGCACCTGTATTTCTAGTTATAGTTATTTTATAGTTAAGATCTCAGACTTGGGATATGTGAAAGTTCATCTCTGATTTCTTCTTGTATTTACTTGGTTTTTAAAAGAGACCTTTAGATTTCACATCTATTTGAAGTTTATGCTGCTGTTTGGCATATAGATCCAATTTCACAGTTGTTCCAAATGAATAGTTAATTTTCCAGTTTCATTTGTTTTAGCTTGAAATGGCACTTTTAAAATTTGATGTAATTGTTTTCATGTCTGAGTTTTTATTTATTCCATTAGTCTGTATGAATACTTTTTTATATGGCACTACAGTATTTAGGGTGGTTTATTGTATAATTGCCATTGTGTGTATACTTTTTATGTAGCACTACAACAGTTTTTTCATTTGTTGAAATAATTATAATTGACAGGTAAACAATTTTTATATTCAAGGTTTACTCTATAATGCTTGTATATATGTGTACACATTAATACATTACTGATCTATCAATATCTTATAGATTTCTTAAAGATGTTTTTATTAGGCCATTATAATTTACAAATATTGGGGTACATTTTCACAAAATCATACATAGATGGAATATAATTTGTTCCATTTCTATCCCCAGTACTTCCTCTTTTTCTCCTTCATTCCCTCCCCTACTTCTTTTTATTTATTTTTTAAATTGGTGCCTTATAGACATACCAATGAATGTTAAATTTGCTGTGGTATATTCATACATTTACACAGCATAATTTGGCCAATTTCATTCCTCTTTTGTTCTGTTTATGTGTCCTTTCTTTCTTCCTCCCCCTCTATCCCTTTCTTCTCCTCAAATGATTTTCTTTCTGTTTTCATGGGATTCCCTCCCTCCTTTTTCCTTATTGTGCTTTAGCTTCTGTATATGAGAAACATGCACCTTTGACATTCTGAGACTGGCTTAGTGTTATATTCTCTAGGTCCATCTAGTTACTGGCAAATGCCATAATTTAATTCTTTGTGGCTGAGTAAGCTCCATTGTGTTTATATACCACATTGTCTTAATCCATTCATCTACTGACATGCATCTGGGTTGATTCTATAATTTGGCTATTGTGAATTGTGCTGTTATGAATGTTGATGTGCTTTTAACATGATAGTATGCTGATTTTAGTTCTTTTGGATAAATATGGAGGAGTGGGATAGCTGGGTTATATGGTGATCAGTCTTCCAAGTCGTTTGCAAAATCTTTATACTGCATTCCAAAGCAGTTGTATTAATTTGCACCAATAAAATAAGAGTGTATGTTTTTCTCCACATTCTCCCTAGCATTTATTAATGAAATCAATGCAGATTTGCTTTTCCCTGAATGCAAAATGTTGAACATTTTTTTCATTTGTTGGTCATTTATATTTCTGATTTTGAGAAGTGTCTGTTTATATCTTTAGTCCATTTACTGATTGGTATATATTTTTTTTTTTTTAGTGATAATTTTTTGGGAATCTTCATAAATTTTGAGTATTAATCCATTGTCAGAGGAGTAGTTGGCCAAGATCTACCATTCTGTAGGCTCCCTTTTCATACTCTTGACTATTCCTTTTGCTGTGCAGATGCTTTTTTGTTTTTTATGAGGTTTTATTTATTGATCCTTGGTTTATTTTTTGAGTCTTAGGGGCATTGATAAATTTGGTTCACAACAGTATGTTGGAGTGTTAAGCCTGTGTTTTAGTCACCTTTTTTGCTGGTGTGACTAAAAGACTTGACAAGAATAGTTTTACTGAAGAAAACATTTATTTTGAGGGGTCATGATTTCAGAGCTCTGGGTCCATACATAGCTGGCTCCATTCCTAAAGGCTCAAGGTGAGGCAGAAAAACATGGTAGAAGAGTGTGATGGAAGGAAGTGGCTTACATGATGATCAGAAAGCAGAAAAAGACTCCACTTGCCAGATACTAAAATATATACCCCAAAGGCACATCCCAGTGACCCACCTCATCCTGCCACATCCTATTACTACTCAGTTAATCCCATCAGGGAGATTAATTCACTGATTGGGTTAAGACTCTCATAACTTAATCATTTTTCCTTGAAACCGTGTATTGTCTCACACATGAACTGTTGGGAAGCATCTCACATCCAAACAGTTAACAGTCTGTTTGCAAACTTTCTAGCAGTTGCAGACTTTCTGGTCTAAATCTTAAATCTTCAATCCACTGTGAGTTGAATTTTGTGCAGGGTGAAAGATGGAGACATAGTTTCACTCTACCACATATGGACATCCAGTTTCCCAGCACCAGTTATTATAAAGATTATCTTTTCTGCAACATGTTTTTGGGACCATTGTCAGATATTAGATCCTATATATATGTGGGTTTGTCTGTGTGTCTTTTATTCCACTGTTCTTTAGGTTTGATTTGGTGCAAATACAATGAATGCTGTTTTTGTTCTCTAGTATATTTCTAAATAGTTTAATTCTAAATAGTCTAATAGTATAATTCTAAGTAGTTCTTTAGTATAATTTGGCTTGGTGCCTCCAGAATAATTGTGCTTGCACAGTTTTGCTTTGGCAATTTGAAGTCTTATAATTCTTCCAAGTGTATTTTAGGGCTGCTTTTTCCTAGTTATGTGAAGAATGTCATCTGTATTTTGATGGGAATTTCATTTAATATTTATAATCCTTTTGGTAATATAGCCATTTTGACAATATCAATTCTTCTTATCCAAAAGCACAGGAGGTTTTCCATGTTCTAAGGTCTTCTGTTTCCTTCTTCAGTATAGTTTTCACTGTGGAGTTCTTGTACCTCCTTGGTTAGATTTATTCCCAAGAATTTTATTTGATTTTTTGAGGTTTTGTGAATATGATAGTTTTCCTGATTGAGGTTCATTAGTATAGAAAAGTGATTTTTTTATATTGATATTGTATTCTGATAATTTGCTGAATTTGTTCATCAGCTTTAGAAGTCTTCTGGTTAAGTTCTTTGGAGTCTTCCATATGTGTGATAATTTCATCAGCAAAAATAAATTGACTATTTCTTTTCCTATTTATATCCTTTAATTTTTTTTTCTGATTGCTCTGGCTAGAGTTTTAAGAACTGTTTTGAATAAGAGTAGTCAGAGTGGATATTCTTGACATGTTCCTGATTTTAGAGGAAATGCTTTCAGTTTTTCTCCATTCAGTCTGATGTTGGTCTTGGATTTGTCACATGAAGTATTTATAATGTTGAGGAAAGTTCTGTTTATCCCTAGTTTCTCCAGTATTTTAACATCATTGATGCTGGATTTTGTCAAAGATTATTACTTATTTATTTTTGCATCTATTGAGATGATTGTGTCATTCTTTTCCTTCGTTCTATTTATGTGGTGACTCACATTTTTGATTTGTTTATGTTGAACCAAGGTTGCATCCCTGGGATGAAGTCCACTTGATAATGGCGTACTATCTTCTTAATGTGTTCTTTAATGCAGTTTTACAATATTTTATTAATGATTTTGTCTGGTTTTGGTAACATGGTAATCCTGGCTTCAGAGAATGAATTTTGGAGTGTTCCCTCCCTTTCTATTTCACGGTATAATTTGAGAATGATGGATATTAAATCTTTAAAGGTCTGGGAGAACCTGACTGAGAATCCATCTGGTCCTGAAATTTTTTCTTCTTTTTTTTTTTTTTTTTGTTATTGTTGTTTGGAAGGCTTTTCAGTCTCATTACATGATATTGATCTGCTTAGTTTTTTTTATATCTTCATGGTTCATTTTGGAGAGGTCATATGTGTCTATAAATTTGTCAGTCTTCCAGATTTTTCAGTTTATTTGTGTACAAATTTTCAAAATACTTTCTAATAGTTGTTTGAACTATTGAAGTATCTGTGGTGACATCTCTATATTTTCATCTTTAAATATTAGTATTTGGGTCTTTTCTCTTTCTAGTGTTTTGTTTGGCTAAGGTTTTATCTACTTGTATATCTTTTCAAAGAACAAACTGTTACATTGATCTGTTGTATTATTTTTTCATTTCAATTTCATTAATTCTAGTTCTGATCTTAATTATTTCCTGTCATCTACTGATTTTGGAGCCAATTTGTTCTTGCTTTTCTAGGGCCTTGTGGTACAACATTAGATTTTTTAGAGGGATCTTTTCTTTTTTATTTTTTTAAATGTAGGCATTCAATGCTATAAACTTTTCTCTTAGAACTGCCTTAACAGTGTCCCAGATTTTTAAAATGTTTTATTTCTGTTCTCATTTGTTTTAAGATTATTTATTTATTTATTCTATAATCCATTCCTCATTCAAAAGTGTATTACTTAGTCTCCAGGCATTAAAATGATTTCTGTATTTTATTATTGGTTTCTAATTTCATTCCATTATGATCCAATAGGATGCAACAAATTATCTCTATTTATTTGTATTTTCTAAAACTTGCTTTGTGTCCTAAAACATGGTTTATTTTAGAGAAGGTTCCATTTGTCACTAAGAAGAAAGTGAATTCAGTAGTTCATAGCAAAATATTTTATAGATGTCTGGATGTCCTAGCTATCTGTGCTGAAATTACCATTATTATTGTATTGGGGTCATTTTATTCTTTATAATGTGTGGGTTTGTATTTATGCATGTATGTGCACTTATGTTTGGAGCATAAATACTTAGAATCTTTATATCTTGTTGGATAATTCCCTTAACCAATATTAAGTGACTTTATTTTCTTTTCTAAGTATTTTTAGCTTGAAGTATAGTTTTGTTAGACAACAGCATGGGTACTCCCCTACTTGTCTTTGGTCTCTGTCTGCATGTTGTAAATTTTTCCATCTTTTCATCTTCAGGCTGTGGATGTATTTGCATGTAGGTAGACTCTTGGAAATAACGTATGGGTTGGTCTTGTTATTAACTGTCTCTGTCTTTTCATTGGATAATTCAGACTATATTATTACAGAAAGATGATTTTCACTTCTTGACATTTTGATGTATTTCATTCAGACTGTGTCCTTTTTTTTTTTTTTTTTTTTTTTGTCTGCTCTGTTTCTGAGACTCATTTATATGTTGGCTCTGATATTTGTTTTTAACTTATTTGACTTAAAATAGTTCATTGAGTATGTTTTGTTGTCCTGGCTTGGTGATTATGAATTCTTAAAATTTCTTCTTTTGAAGCTGTTTTTCATTTCTTCTTCAATTCTGAAGAATAGATTTTCTAAATATAATAATCTTGGTTGGTACCCAATATATTTCAGTGTTTGGTATATATTGTACCAAGTCCTCCTGGCTTTTAGGTGGGGAGAGAAAAATCAACAGAAATCCTGACTCACTTACCTCTAAATTTGATCTGTATTTTTTTTCTTCCAGCTTTATAGTTTTCAGCTTTATTCTATGAATTAAGCATTTTGATTTTAACCTCTCTTGTAGAGAAACTTTTCTGATCTTTCCTATCTGTGATTCTGAATGCTTCTTGTATTTGGATTTCCACTTCATTCTTAAGGTTTGGAATTTTTTCTAAAATTTTGTTAAACAGATTATACATTCCTTTAGTTTGTATTTTGGTGCTGTCTTCTCTGCCAGTTAATCTCATGTTTTGTCTTTAATGTTATCCTAGATTTCTTGAATAGTCTGGTCTTTTTTAATTGTCAACATTATTTTCAATATTATCTACTTTGTCTTTAAGGCCTGAGAATCTATCTTCTATGTAGTGTAATCTATTAGTGCTGAATTTTTAATTTGGTTTATTGGGTGTTTTGTTCATTTCCTTACATCATCTTTGAGCTCATTTAAAAAGTTAACCATTAGCTTTCTAAATTCTTCTGATGTTTCCTCCACTATGGTGTCCATGGAATCAGTTGTTGAAGTGTTGTAAACTGTTTAAGGTGGCTTGTTTTATTTATTTTTCATATGGTCTGTATGCCCACACATCTGCTAGATTTCTTCTATTTTCATGTCAAGGACTGCTTAGTGAGCTTTTTTCTCTTAATTGCCCCTAATCCAAAGATTGATACTCCTGGTCTATTTGTGTACTCTTTTGTTAATAGTGTCAACACCATTATGAGATAAAGTACTATGAAATACTAAGACCTATTAACTGCAATCACTCAGAGCAAATTCACATGCTAATAAACTTGGGGAAAAAACTTACTGAAGCATCCTATACATTTCCTCTATTATGGGTTTAAAATTTTAGTAATGTAATTGAATAGGTTAAATTATTTATTAAAGCTGATAAAATTAGTTTCACACTGTATATGGGCTGAAAATGAATGCAGAGAAAAAATTAGATAAGAATTAAAAACAGAGAAAAGAAAAGATATAAAATTAATATAACAACAAGAAAAATGGTGGAGGGGTGGGTACTTGAGTCAGGAACAGGTAATATAAGAGGGAAAACAGACTAAGAGGAACAAATATATACCTGAGCTAGGAAAACAAAAATAGGAAAAATGATTTCAGTTAATGCTTTAGAACATTAGAAGAAATACAGTCAAATGCATTGAGGACTGCAATATCAAAAAACAGGTGAACACCTATCAGTTCAGTATGAAAAATAGCAGCTGTACAATCAAAATTGATATTACAGTTATTTATGATAATCTGAGGTGTTTGGAGAAATTTGTTTTATTTGTTCTTTTTAGATATACATGAGAATAGAGTGTATTTTGACTATTATACCAACATGAAGTATAACTTATTTGGTTTCTATTTTTGTGGTTGTACTTGATGTGGACTTACACTGGTCATGTATTCATATATAAGGATAGGAAAGTTATGTCTGATTCATTCTACTGTCTTCCCTATTACTATCTCCCCTCCCTTCCCTTCATTCCCCTTTGTCTAATCCAATGAACTTTTATTCTTTTGGGGGAAATTTCTTATTCTTTCTGACTTGGATTTGATCAGAATTTGGGACTTTTAGAAGATGCCCACCATCCATTGACATTATGTATTAAGTTTTTCTGGGTATGGAAGTAGTAAGTGATCACAACAACTCACCTGTGATACAATTCTGTGAGATCCCCTCCTTTCTTTGGTGTGTGCATGTTCTTCATAGCTTTCTGTTGGGTCAGATAAGATGATCCTTAAATTATCTGTTACTTAGCAAATATGTTATTCACTCTTTAGTCATGTGTGCCCTCCTGAAGAAAACTTCTTATATCCAGTGCTGTCAAATCCAGTGTGGGCTCCCCCATGTATATTTCAAAGTGTGAGACTGGTGGGGACCTTTGTAAAAGTATTATATTGTCTGTGTGATGTGGTGCTAGATGGCCCATGGTCAATGTAGGGCTGTTGTTTCCCTCTGGAGTGCATTTGTTACATACAGATCTGTGGGCTTGTATCTGAGTAGCTGGTGTCGGTGGGATGCTTCTCTGTAAGCCCCTTTGTGGAGTGGGTTGCTGTGTGTGAGGCCCCAGTGAGAAACTCAGACACCTCGCAGCTTGTGGAAGATATCAGAGGAAAGTTGTCACCCGTGGGAGATGGAAAAGTTTTGAGAAATCACCTGGCACTCCACAGCAGCAACCAGAAGGGGAAAGGTGGATGCACTGGACAAGATTAAAACCAACTGTGCCACCATAAAGGGATTGAGAAGATGAACTACAGAGTGAGAAGATAATTGTAGAAAATGACTGTGAGGGCTGGCTTAAAACAACCATACAGAGTTGCACTGTCCAGTGGGACTTAGAGCACTAAGGTTGCTGTCTAGCATGTGGCCAGCATGAGACACCAGTCATCAGTGTGACTGAGCACTTGAAGTATGGCCAGTATGTGTGAGACGTGTCTACTGCTCGGTGAGGATGGGCAAAGACCCAAGCAGGTGTTTCACAGGAGCAAAGCCTGGGAGGATCAAGCAACCAGAGGAAGCAACTTGAACCAGCCTGCAGCCATTCTGTGAAGATACAGCAGGAGATGTGGCAAGCTTGAGTGGAACAGTGCACCCTCCAATGTGAGTTTGCCACAGGAGGTCTTGCTTTAAGGTGGCTGCCCTCTGCCAGCAGGACTCAGCCTGTGGAAATGGGGAAGACTTAGAGGGAGACCAGGTGAGAGAATCCCCTAAAGAGGGACATCACTGGCCTAAGTGTAGAAAGCAGGCCAGGCTGAGCTACTAAGGGAATATCAATAGCTGGTGAACCAACGAGAGGAAAGGATTCCCAGGCACCAGCAGGATGGGTCCTCCAGGAGACTGGGAACATGGTACTACACCAGTGTTTTCTGTGCGCTTCTTCAGCTGCAGCCCTTCACAGAGCTTCTTATTTTGGGATGATATCTTTTGTAATAAATCAACCAAAGAAGTGGAGAGGAAACTCTTTATGTGCTGATATTTATTCATCTAAAACTAAAACAAATGGAAACAAAATGCAATTGAAGAAAACTGTTAAAACATCTTCAAGCCCATTTGCCAAGTTGTATCAGAGCAGATACACACTGAGTGCACAAGTGGCCTGCCAGTCTCATCCTGGAGGGTGAAGGCTACTAACATCCTGATATAAATGGAAGCTCATGAGGGCTGGGAAGTTTGTCTGCACTACTTCCTGAATGATAGGCTAAGTGACTTCCAATAGTAGTGCTTCACATATATTTGAGTGATGAATGAACTCATCCACCTACTTCTTATCTCTCAAGGCCTGGGTTGCCTCAGTCCATTCCAGGGGTCCCTGTTCTGGCTACATAAGCCCAGGGACCCTCTCCAATGCAATCCAGATACTCCTTCCCAAATGTGGAAACTGCTTTTCCTCAGACCTCAAAGCAGTGAGGCCTGAGGCAGAAATCTTCCTCAAAGGATAGATGACAGGCCCACAGGAGAAGCTCAGAGCCCTTGGCAGCCTGCTCCACAGGACCAGGCCTGAGGCAAACACTCCTGGGGCTTGTCCTACTTAGGTCTCTATACACAGGCTGGGTTCTCCTCTGAAATTCTGACTTTCCACAGAGCTGACTGAGGCTCAGAGTGATGCCCAGCATTCCCAAAACCAATCCTAGAGATGGCCATGTCCCTGGGCTTGGAAGTGGTATGTACTTTTTACACAGCAGCTCCATCAACTTCTGGCTACTGGTCCAATTTTGGTAGCTGTGCAAATATTCGTGGACAAAGGCGGCATTGCCCCTTTGCAGGTCAGACACCTGACTACTAATGGTGTCCTACAGAACAATTGCCTTGAGTCTTTCCGCCAGGCTGGACCGAATCACTGGTGTCATGCTGTTATCTTCTTCCTAGTATGAGGAACCCAAAAGGGACATCTCAACATGGAAATTGTAGCAAACTGCAAAATGACTCACTGCTGCCATACAATCAAGAGGAATCAAAAGAATTTTTCTTCTTATACTCAGGGGATCACATACATACACACACACACACACACACACACACACACACAGGGTTGTGAGTGTCTGGGGATTTCCAACAAGGAATCAGAGTGCTGGGGTAGCCTAAGCTCACCTGCTGTGGGCTGCTCTGTTTGGCTCCTAGGTTCCTTGAAAAAAATTGCCAGTGGCAACGGGGCCTAGCACTGACCCATCGCCTCCACACTCGGGAAAAGCCCCTACTCAGAGCTTTCCTAAAGCTCGAGCAGCCACAGGTTGGTACTCAAGAATTCATGCTGTCTCCACTCCAGTGAACAGATGGGGCTGTACTGGACTCTGAGTACCTGGCTACCAGGGTTCCAAGTTCTGTTGGTTCCATTGCCAAGGAAGTGATGTCACTTCCTTGGGGAAGGATGTGAGGTCACTTCCTTGGTGTTCCCTTATATGACGCTCTTCCTCACAAAATAGGAGCCATCTAGGAGGTGCCCCTCTCCTTGTGACACATGCACAAGTGAATACAGCTATGACAACACACCATTGCCCAGATTTCAATAAAGGCCTAAGTAGATCCAGCTTCCCAGGCTTGGGGAGACAGAGATGAGTTCAGACCCATCCCCTCCTTTGGGCTGTGTGAATGACACTGAATAAGTCATTGAAACTTGCAGGGTCTCTCTACCTTCCCAAAGTGTTTCTCAGGGACCTTCTAACGTCTGCTTTTCAGGTTGTCATCAGGTGTATGTGTCTATAGATATCTATGTTATCTGAGAGATGGTAGTGTCACAGGGGCATAAATGACAAACACACAGGTGACATAGTCACAGTGAGGGGAGGGACAAAGGATGACCTGCAACTCTATCTAGATCTGAGTCCCAGAGTGAGATATTGAAAGACAGTTTCTATTGCACCCATTTGCAAGTAAATGCTATGATTTCATTTCTTTATGGTTGAGGAAAACTCCATTGTGTGAATATACCACATTTTCTTAATCCATTCATCTCTTGTTTGACATCTGAGCTGATTCTGCATTTTGGCTATTGTGAATTGTTATGCAATAAACCTTGACATAACTGTATGGCTACCGTATGCTGATCTCTTTTGTATCTTTTGGATAAATACAGAGGAGTGGGTGGGTTATGGTGGTTCCATTCCTAGTAATTTAGGAATCTTCCACACTGTATTCAAGTGTGGTTATGCAAATATGCATCCTGACCTATTTGCCCACACCCAGAATTTATTATTTGTGTTCTTGATAATTGCCATCCTAACTGTAGTGAGATAAATTATTGTGGAGTTTTGATTTACATTTCTCTAACTGCTAGAGCAGCTGAACATCTTTTTATATATTTCATAGTCTCTCGTGTTTCTTCTTTTAAGATATTTGCTTAGCCGGGCGCGGTGGCGCACGCCTGTAATCCCAGCACTTTGGGAGGCTGAGGCAGGAGGATCGCGAGTTCAAAGCCAGCCTCAGCAATGGCGAGGCACTTAGTAACTCAGTGAGACCCTGTCTCTAATAAAATACAAAAAAAGGGCTGGGGATGTGATCCAGTGGTCGAGTGCCCCTGAGTTCAATCCCCAGTACCAAAAAAAAAAAAAAGATATTTGCTTACTTCTACTTTTCTACCCATTTATTAATTGGGCTAGTTTTTTTTATCATTGAGTTTTTTGAGATCTTTCTATGATGAATATTAATCCCTGACAGAGGAAGAGCGGGCAAACATTTTTTGCCCGTGCTTCAGGCTCTCTCTTCCCTCTCTTCAATTTATTTTCTTTGCTTTTCAGAAGATTTTCCATTTGATGTCATCCCACTTATTGTTGCTTGGTTTGATTCCTCGAGCTATACGAGTTTGGTGAGGAAGTTGATGCCTGCACCTATATAATAGACTGTTGATTCTTGTTTTCTTCTAGCAGTTGCAAGGGTTTTGGTCAAATCCTGAGTCTTTCATCCATTATGAATTTGATTTTGGTGGAAGATGAAACACAGGGAATTAATTTAACTTGACTAGATGTGGAAATACAATTTTGCCATCATTGCTTGAAAAACATTGTCTTTTCTTCAACATATATATTAATGGTATCTTGGCCAAGTGTGAGATGGCTGTCAAAATGTGGGTTCAGAGAATTCAATTTTGAGGAAGAGAAATGGATTTGGACATCACTCCCCCCTGCACAGACACTCACTAACCTATGCATGTTTACCTGGCCCCCTGTGTTCACTGTTCAATGAAACAGAAGAAGCTGAAGTCTTTATTATTCATTCAAGGAATTAAAAAATTAGCTAACCATCCTGCCTGAATGAGGACCATCTTGCTTTTGTATGCCTAGCAAAGTGACTGTGTATTATCTTCTTTCGAAAAGTGATAGGCAGACAATGAAACACTGGACTTGAAAGACTGAAGCTCAGTACTCATGCAAAATCACCCTGGTGGGAGGGCACCCAAGGCAGCACATGACTGGCTGCTTCTATGTTCTGTAACAGCTATTGGAGAAGGCAGATGGGGAGTGATGGCCAGAATGAAGACCAGCCAAGAAGAAAGATGCTGGGCTTGAGCTTATGCACCCTTAGGATCAAGGTTATTCAAATACAGGGGGCAGCCCTGTGTTTGATAGGCTAAGCCTGTATGTGTTTTCTATCCTCATAGCAGTCAAAGGAATTGAACCTTCCCTCTCTACCCTCCTGCAACTATGGGCACTTATTTCATGTCCTTGGGCAATGGCATTCTCTCTCCCACAGAAGAAATAATCCAAAATTTCTTAATTTTGATACAGGGTCTCCCTTTTGCCCAGCATGGCTTGAGTTTAGGATCCTCTTTCCCCTCAACTTGTGGACACTGGGACTACAGAAGTGCACCTCTCTACCCAGCAAATTTAAATATTCTTTATTGGTTTGTTTTACTGTCAAATGTCTGGAACTTCAAACAATGCAGCACACAGCAGGTGCTCAATAAAAAAGCACATCTCCATGCACTTGGGTTGGGGTCCAGTGGTACAATGTGTGCTTAGCAGGAGCAAGGCCCTGGGTTCAATTCCCAGCATTGCAAAATCAACACAACCCCAAAGCCCCAAACAAAGCCCAAACCCAATTGCATGTATGCAAAAATAAAACCCAAGCCTAACTCCTGACAGATATTCAGTAATAACCAGTTATTGTATTTTTCTCCTTTTGAAACCTACAGTATTTCTGTATTGGCAACTGACCTCTGACTTCATATCTATGCAAATAGAAACCTCATGCCTACCTTAGTCTCTGCTGTTCCCACAGCATTGGCCCTTAGTTGTCATTCCTGCTTTGCCAGTGTAGGTGCAAGTGGCTCCTACACGCTGCTGACACCCTTGTGGGGGTTCACACTCAGCTCTCATCTGGATGATGACAACAATCTAACCACACTCACCTCAGTCCACTTTTTAGAGTTTATCTCAGAAATAAAAGAAGGGCAGAACCGACAGGTCACTTTGTATTTAGGAATGAAGGGGAGTAAGAAGATGAATGTGCTTTCCCAGCTTTGGTAGTGAGAGCTTCCTTGAATTCTGTGCTCTAGGGGTCTCATGTGCTCCCCAACAAACTTTTGTTTCTTTTCTTTTGATGTGCTAGTATGGGAAATAGTTCCTGCACAGGTTAGGCAAATCATCCATTCTGAGCCACACCCCAGGCCCTCTAATTGCCCTTCATCTTGATACATGATCTTGGATATGACATTGCTTCACCACTAGGACCTTCCCACTGCTCACTTCCACCTCAATGACAAATGTTCACCCTGCCTCAGGTTCCTATTGACTTCATTAACTTTCACTTCTCCCTATGAATTTTCTGCAAAACTCAAGTAACCACTGCACCATTTATTTCTCCTGGGCTTTTCCATCCTCAGGCTGTGGCTTCAGCTCTGACCATTCCCTTTTCCCACTGTTGAAGGAACTGAACTGTAACTCTTATTCCAGGTACAGCTGTGCCTCACAGCCATGTAGTCTTTCCTGATTGCCTGCAAGGGAAATGGTCCTTACCTCCCCTACAGCTCCCTCAGAACTGACGCGTTCCTCATTATCTTGCCGAGGATTTTCTCCTTATGTCCAAGACTGCCAAAGCAATGGCGAGTTCAGAGTACACCCCTAGAAATATTTTTGCACATGCCATTTGGTTCAATTCAGGATTTGTGCTCTAAAGGTGAGGGGGGAGTGTAGAGTGCACCGAGAGAAACATGCAGGGTACAGACACTGCTTTTGGTTACTTCAGGCAAAAGTCTCAGACCAAAGCATTGCTACCCAGTTTTGCTTTCAGTAGTTCCTCAAACTTTTCCAAAAAAAACTCAGTTACTTTTATTTATGTCATATTATTTCATCAGGTTCAAAGGCAGTGACACTGAGTTGTTTATGGAAACACCTAAACACAATCCTGTCCAGGAGTTGGAAGGTAGGGTTAAGAAGCAATAGGCTAAATCAGCTGTTGCACTGCTGCAAAGCTGCCAGATGGCAGTGTAGTATCAGTGCTAGGAGTTTCAGGACAGTTGGATTTCAGTGCAGAAAGCAAGTCTTGCTGTTGTGTTTGGACAGGAGTGTGTCTAGGTTGTCAGACTCCCTACTGTAGGCTTACATGGCAAGGAATATTTTTTTAATCTTGGCTTTTGCAGTGCTTCTGATGGAACCCAGGGACCTGTGTATGCTAGGCGAGTGTTCCTTTACTGAGCTCCATCATTAGTCCTAGGGCAATGATTTCAGGAAAACCACAATCACTTGGGGAGTATTTTGCATGAAAAAAAAATTTAAAAATACTTGCTGATTTCAGCAGTTTGAATAGAACCTTTGAACTGTTCATTTTGAAAGGGTTTCTCACATAACACAAGTGTGCACACTAGTGAGTACCAGTGCCCTGGTATGAACACAGGATAAGTGGAACCTCAACCCCCCACCCCCAACTTGAACTTTTGCCTTCAGGTGAGAGATACTTCTTCAGATGTAGGAGCCCTAATTAAGGAGATAGCTAGCGGCAACATTCAGAGGCATCACTAGTGTCAAAGAAGAGTCAAAAAGGTGGTGAAGAGAGCACAGGTATTAGGGTTAAGACAGCTTAATAAAGTCTGTAAACAGAGAAGAATTTGCATAGGTAAGGTGGGAGGCAACTCAGTTCAACTGCAGAAGGGGCCTGGCCCGGGTCCTATCTGAGATGGCCTCCAGTTTGATTGGAAGCTAGTCATTGACAAGTCTCCAGCCCTCAGTATCATGTAGAAAATGAGTTTCAGAAGACTTTGCTGTTGCAGTCTGTGTTTTTCTTTCTCCTCCTCCACTTTTACCCTCCCCATACCCTCCACCTCCACAGCATGTGAAGTTCTGGGGATTAATAACAGGGCCTCTTGTCTGTTGGGAAAGCACTCTACTACAAAACTATATTCCTGAGCTATTTTTCTGACACAGTAAATGTGCTTTTACCCATGAAGTATTATTTCAACTGGACTGCTGATATTTGCCACTGACAGCAACTTTTGACCTGGGTGTGGTGATCCTAGCCACTCAGGATTCTGATGCTTGATGACTGAACTTTTAAGGCCAGGATCAGCAACTTAGTGAGACCCTGTCTCAGAAAAAAAGAGGGTTGGAATTTAGCTCAGTGGTAGAGTGCCCCTAGTACAAACCAAAATGTAACTTTTGCATTTCAATCAAAGAAGGACTGCTTTTCCCCAAGACAGCAGGGATAGTCACCTGGTTATTTTCATCCCTCATTAAATCCTTCATCAGGTAACAAGATTTCATAATTGGAAAAGTATTTCTTAAAAGTAAAAGAGAAAAGTACACTATGAAATTCTCAAGAGAATATATTTTTCACTTGATTTTTCCTAGAATAAAGCAACTAAGAAAGCATGAGACATTGGAATTATACAAATATTGCTTTAGGCACATATAGCCCTATAATCCCCACATCCTAAACAAGATCACATAGATGATGGTAAGACACAACAATATTCTGATTTATTGATGATTTACTACTTTATATATACTATTTCTCTCACTTAGCAAGGGAGGTTAGGTTATTCTCATATAAGTGAAACCCTGAAATATAGTAGATATTTTTATTCTGTTGTATCTATATTTTCTCCCTGTTTAAAACTTTAGAGACATTATCAAGGTTTTTTTGAACAAAACTATGTCACTTTCTCATTCAAAATTGTAAGTTAAAATCATTACTTTTATTTTTTTTCAAGTTTCAGAAAGTTGACTTATTTCTTTTAAATAAAAAGACTGTATGTTAGAATTATGCAATAATTTCTAGACATAGCCAATGAGTTTTACATTGTTAACTACCCATTGTAAATGAGCTTCATTGGACATTGCTTGTGTGACATTTCAAGTCCACTTCAAATCACCTTATACTCTAGTACTGCTGCAAAACCTTTCCAAGTAGCCTTCTGACAACTACACACAGAGGACTTTTGGGGACACCTCATCTTGGCCTTTTATCGTGGCTGTCCTGCTTTCTTCCCCAAGGATCTTCTGGCATTGGCATGGGATGCCCACTGGCAAACCTCTGCATTATCCATGTGTAGTCCAAAGATGTGGGGGAGTTAATGACTTTCCCTTGACTAAATGGGAGGTGGAAGGCTAATATTTAAATGGAACTGATGGGATGCACAGTTCACCTCTTGACTAATGAGAGATAGATGAATGCATTTGGGAAAATCATAGGACATGAGAAATTTGTCAATGCCTTTGATATTTTCTACTTTGTTGGAGTATAATTTTCAAAATGGTTTCTCCTTTACTATTTCTGTTGTGGCTGTTGTGACATTTCCTTTTCATCAAGTATGTTAGTAATTTGAGTTTTCTCTCTCCTTCTCTTCATTAGCATGGCTAAAGGTCAGTTAATTTTATGTATTTTTTCAAAGAACCAACATTCTGTTTTGTCAATTTTTTCAAGTGTTTCTTTTGTTTCAGTTTCATTGATATCAGCTCACATTTTAATCATTTTCTTTCTTTTACTATTTGGGTGTTGATTTGTTCTTCTTTCTCTAGGGTTCAAGCTGTAATGTTAGGTCATTTATGTGTTGACTTTTTCTTCTTTTAAGGAATGTAATCCATGCAAAGAATTTTTCTCTTTGAAGTGCCTACATAGGGTCCCAGAGATTTCAGGATGTTGTATCATTGTTCTTCTTCACATCTAAGAAGTTTTATTTAATTTTATTGTTATTGTTATTTTTTGTACAGGAAATTGAACTCAGGAGCA
Source organism: Tamias sibiricus (assembly GCA_025594165.1). Lineage (NCBI taxonomy): Eukaryota > Metazoa > Chordata > Mammalia > Rodentia > Sciuridae > Tamias > Tamias sibiricus. The sequence goes on from CM046661.1 coordinate 74,295,932, forward strand.
CTGGACCACTGGGCCACATCCCCAGCCCTTTTTTGTATTTTATTAGAGACAGGGTCTCACTGAGTTACTAAGTGCCTCCCCACTACAGAGGCTGGCTTTGAACTCGTGATCTTTCTGCCTCAGCCTCCGAAGTGCTGGGTTAATAGGCCTGTGCCACTGCACCTGGATCACCTCTCAAAATTTTCTAATCTCTTCCTTGATGTTTTCTACAAGCCATTGTTCATTCCATACATTTTATTTAGTCTCCAGGTGTTGGAGTAATTTTGATTTCCTATTTTATCATTAACTACAAGTTTCTTTCCATTATGATATGTTAGAATGCATGGTAGTATCTCTACAAATTTTACATTTTATTGAGAATTTATTTGTGGCAGGATATATGATCTATTTTAGAGAAGGATCACTGAGAAGAAAGTACATTCGTTTCTTGAAGAATGAAATATTCTATATATGTCAGTTAAGTCTGTTGTTGATTATATTATTGAATTCTGTAGTTCCTTTGTTCAGCTTTTGTTTGAAATACATATCCAGTGATGAAAGAAGTGTGTTACAGTCACCCAAAATTATTGTGTTGTGCTCTTACTCTTGAATTTCAGAAGAATTTGTTTGATGAATGTAGACGCTCCATTGTTTGGGACATATATATTTATACTTGATAGGTGTTATTGATGTGTGGTTCCCTTTTTAGTGGTATGTAGTGTCATTCTTTATCCCTTTTGATTAACTTTAGCTTGAAGAATATTTTATTTGATATAAGGATAAAAACTTCTGCTTGCCACCACAGTCCACAGTCCATGAGAGGGCTACTATATTTTTCAACCTTTCACTTTAAGACTGTGGATATCTTTTCTTAACAGATGAGTCTATATTTTTACTTTTGATCTAATGTGCTAGTCTATGTATTTTGATTTGTGAGTGTAGGCCATTAACATATCAGTTTAAGAATTTTATGAACTACTTTTCTGACATTTCATCAACTTTCCTGTGCATGTGTTGTATTACTGTAGTATCCTGGTTTGTTTGGCCCAATTTTCTCCCTTGTTTTTTCATTTTGTCTATGT
>CM046661.1:74297092-74314203 GCA_025594165.1 Tamias sibiricus
CATGTTTCACAGACTAAGAAATAGAAGATTAAGTACATTGTTTTAAGTTATAAAAGTTACTACTAAAAGACTTTGAAAAGATCACAAAACTTTACAAATTTGAAAAGTATATGGAACCTATACATAATGCACACATATAAAACAGAGATAATATATCAAAAGGTGAAGGAGCCTATAATCAAGGAGATACCTAAAGATTGCAGTTAGCTGAGAGCCATAAAAGATGTTCTAGTTTCCACCTGATAGTAATAAATTATTCAAAGAATCTTTGTATGCCCGTGAACACTGCATGACGCACCTGTAAGCTCGAGCTGTAAGCACGTGTCCTTGTTAAAGCTATATGTATATAACTGGGTGAGTTTGGTTAGTGTGTGTGGGAAGAAGAAGAAGGTGGTGGTTGGAGTTAGAGCATTTGGAGTGATTGCTGGAGCTGGAGAGAGAAGAAGAATAAAAGACCTTTTTTCATTTTCATCCTGCCTCCGAATTTTCCTGCGGCGTTCGTTGCTCCAAGTGGTTTCTGCTTCAGGCAGCAACAGGTGGTGGCCTGTACGGGGAATTCGGTGGCCAGGTAAGAAAAAAGAAAATTTAAAAATATGGGAGCGAATATAACAAAAAGTAGGTTTATAAAAGCCATGAATGAAATTTTTGATATCGAGAACGCAGATAGTGAGAAAAGTGAACAAGAAAGCATATCCTCTGACTCAGTGGAGACCAGCAAGAAGAGTAGTAATGTAAATTTAAAAGTAAGAACTGCAAAAGCCATCAGAAGCTTAATAAAATTAGCTGAGGAGTATGTACTCTCCTTAGAAGCTGATTCTCAGGATACTAGTGAAAGTGATAATAGTAACAAGGAGCCAAACCATGAGAGTACGGTCTCCTCCACTGAGCCAGTTAGGAATTATGAAGCTAGTAGTGAGGAGGAATCAAAAAGCGATTCGGGGAGCACAGTCTCCAATAAAAAGAACAAAAAGAAATTAAAAAAGAGAAAAGACCGTCAAATAGAGGAACCACTAGTGCCCTCTGCTCCTTCATGGGTAGAATACCTAACAGAAACAATAAGGAGTATTGATCAGAGTGTACGTGCCCTTGAGGTAGAAATTGGCGGCCTTTCTGAGCGCTTATACGCTCTCGAACAACATAGACCGCAGGAGCACCCTAGAACTGCCAGTATTTCAAAATGAAGGGGGACAAAGATATCATGAGTCCCTAGACTTTAAAACAATAAAGAATTTTAAAGAGGCGGTAATGACCTATGGGCCTCAAGCTCCGTTTACATTAAGTATGATAGAGTCACTTAACACCCTAATCTTAGCCCCCTCAGATTGGAAAAGTCTATGCAGAGCGGTACTAAGTGGGGGACAATACCTAATCTGGAAAACTCAATTCCAGGAACTTTGTTCAGAAATAGCAAAGAGAAGTGCTGCAGCAGGTTTCCCTCAACGCAATATAGATATGCTCACAGGGGAGGGTCAGTTCGCCGAACTACAAAATCAGCTACAATACGATCCAGGTGTGTATGCCCAGATACACACTGCAGCTGTGAAAGCCTGGAAGACAATCTCAGGCACAGGGGATCTGCAAGGCAGCCTATCAAAAGTTATACAAGGGCTAACAAACCTTATGCTGATTTTGTAGATAGACTCTTAAAAACAACATCTAGAGTTTTTGGCGAAGTCGAGCAAGCTATGCCTCTAGTTATCCAATTAGCGTACGAGAATGCTAATAAATATTGCCAGGATGCAATAAGGCCGTGGAGAAGTAAAAAAGACTTATCAATTTATATCAGACTGTGCAAAGACATTAACGAGGCTGTTATCACAGGCAACGTAATTGCTGCAGTGATGAAAAATTCCTCCCCTCAAAATTCCCAAAGGATTCAACCTAGAACAGGATATTCCAGACAAAAGTATTATAATCAACCAAGATATGCTAAGCAATATCCCCCAAGAGTAATAAGATCAAATTCATACCGCACTCCAGGCCGATGCCCCAGGGGCAAAAAGGGTATACATTGGGCCAATCAATGCCATTCCAGATATGATATATATGGAAATGATTTATCAAGGATTTCAAAAAATGGGGCACGGGGCCCAATGCCCCGGGGCCCACAAATGTACGAGGCACTAGAGGAGGAATGTGCACTAGAGGAGGAATGCCCTCAGATCCAAATGATTCCTCGTCACAATCCCTCCTACCCATTAACTCCCTTATCAGAGGGACAAGAGGAAGTGCAGGATTAGATCTCTGTTCTACTGCCCGGATGGTCCTGACACCTGAAATGGGGGTTCAGCTGATTCCTACAGGAATCAGGGGACCTCTCCCTTCAGGAACTGTGGGACTAATCCTTGGGCGTAGTTCCAAGAGTTTATTAGGCTTTAATGTTATACCAGGGGTTATTGATTCAGATTATAATGGAGAGATTAAAATAATGCTAAGTACACACAGGGGCATCATCTCCGTAAATCAAGGAGACAGAATCGCACAGCTGCTCCTCATTCCCAGTCTCCATACTTCTTTTAAAAGCATGCCACAAAATAGAAATAGCAGAGCATTCGGTTCCACTGGTTCAGGACCTATGGCTTTCTGGGTACAGGATTGTTCACGGAGGCTGATGTGCAAATTAAAAATTCAAGGTATAGAGATGGAGGGGCTGATTGATACAGGAGCTGACTCTTCCATCATAAATCTACAACAATGGCCTAAGCACTGGCCTCTACAGAAAGCCTCAACCAGTTTAAGAGGCTTGGGATATAGTAATACCCCAGCACAAAGTGCTGTAATCTTAAATTGGCAAGACAATGAAGGCCATACAGGAACATTCCAACCTTATGTTTTAAACAGCTTGCCAGTTACCCTATGGGGAAGAGATATCTTACATCAAATGGGGCTACACCTAGCAACCAAGCCTGCAGGTGTTAAGAATAAAAATTCTAATCATAATAAAAAAGGGAAAGGACATTTTTTCTAGGGGCCACTGAGAAAACAATTTTAAAAAATACCATGGCTCTCTAATAAGCCAGTTTGGGTCCCTCAGTGGCCCCTATCCAAAGAAAAATTGCAAGCGGCCCATCAATTAATTAAAGAACAATTAGACGCAGGACACATAGAGCCTTCCACCTCTCCCTGGAATTCTCCCATATTTGTAATTAAGAAAAAATAAGGAATATGGAGACTATTACAAGACCTAAGACAAATTAATAAAACAATGCAAATTATGGGACCTACCCAACCTGGACTTCCTAATCCTGTAGCTATTCCAAAAAACTATTACCTTATAACTCTTGATATAAAGGACTGTTTCTTTTCCATTCCCCTACATCCTCTGGATGCCCCAGGTTTGCTTTTTCAATTCTTTCTATCAATAATAATGGCCCTGATAAAAGATATCAATGGAAAGTATTGCCGCAGGGAATGGCAAATAGCCCTACAATGTGCCAACGATATGTGGACAGAGCTATACAGCCCATTAAAAACAAATATCAAGACCTCATGTGTCTACACTACATGGACGATGTTTTATTAGCTCACCCTAATCAAAAAATCTTATTTAATATATTTAGTGAAATAACAAAAAATTTTAAAAATATGGATTATATATAGCAGAAGAAAAAGTTCAAAGCAGATCACCTATACTATATTTAGGCTTTAAAATCATGGATACTTTTGTTAAACCCCAAAAAATTCTAATAAGTAAAGAACATTTGACTACCCTCAATGATTTCCAAAAATTATTGGGAGACATTAATTGGCTTCGCCCTACACTAAGCCTCACTACTGGACAATTAAAACCTTTATTTGACATCCTTTGCGGGAACCCTGATCCATCCTCACCGCGAACATTAACTCCTGAGGCCAGGAGAGCTCTAAAATTAGTAGAACAGGCCATTGAAAGATCCCATTGTGATAGATTTGATTTTGCACAACCACTAATATTGATTATTATTCCTTCACAATATACTCCAACAGGAGTATTTTGGCAACAGGGACCTATATTATGGATACATTTGCCTGTCTCTCCTAAAAGTACAATTGAGTCTTATACCTCCATGGTGGCTAAACTTATTCTTCAAGGACTTAAAACTTCTACTAAAATATTTGGAATTCATCCCGCTACTATTATTACTCCTTATTCATCATCACAGGTTGAATATTTGTGCTTCAATGATAATGATTGGGCTATAGCTAGATGCTCTACTTCTGCAAATTTTGACAATCATATTCCTAAATCTCCTATACTGTCCTTTTGTATCAATCATCCTATCATATTCCCACAGGTAATAAAAAATCAACCCATTCCTAAAGCATTTAATGTATTAACAGATGGATCCTCTAATGGTACTGCTGCAGTAGTCACTCAAAATGAAAAAATGATTCATATCACTAATCAAAAATCAGCTCAATTAGTGGAACTCGAAGCTATAATAATAGCTCTGGAAAATTTCAAAGAACAGCCTATGAATATTTTTTCAGACAGCCACTATATTGTACATGCTCTCCCTAAATTGGAGCTAGCAGGTCCAATAGCACCACATACTCCAGCTTTTAAATTGTTTTCTCAAATTCAAAATCTCCTATGGCAACGAAAAGAACCTTTATTTATAGGTCACATAAGAGCTCACACTAATCTGCCTGGTCCTCTCCATGAAGGTAATCAAAAAGCTGATGCCCTCACTAAAACAATATTTATATTTTCTACAGTACAACAAGCTACTTTATTTCATTCCCAGTTCCACGTTAATAGCACTACCTTAAGACAAAAATTTAAAATCACAAAAGAACAAGCTCGTAGAATTGTAAAAGAATGTCCATCTTGTGTAACACTTTTGCCCAATCCACATTATGGGGTTAACCCATGAGGTTTGATGCCCAGTCATTTGTGGCAGATGGATGTCACACATGAGCCAAGTTTTGGAAAATTACGATTTATTCATGTCACCATAGATACATGCTCCGGCATGAATTTTGCTTCTTTACATTCCGGAGAAAAAGTTAAAGATACTATATCTCATTGTCTGCAAGCTTTTGCTGCATTGGGCATCCCAAAATGCTTAAAACAGATAATGGCCCTGCATATACATCCACATCCTTCAAACAATTTTGTACAAAGTTCAATATTATCCACAAAACAGGTATCGCTTATAATCCTCAGGGACAAGGAATAATTGAAAGAGCAAATCGGACACTTAAAAATATGTTACTAAAGCAAAAAGATGGAAACTGGAAAAATCCTAAGGACAGATTGGCAGTTGCCCTGTTTACCCTAAATTTCTTAACTTTAGATTCTAATGGACATTCGGCTGGAGATAGACACTGGAACCCACACCAACAACATAAACCTTTGGTTTACTGGAAGGATGGTCTCTCAAGTACATGGAAGGGTCCAGACCCAGTATTAATTTGGGGGAGAGGATCTGTTTGTGTTTTTCCAAAGCATGAATCCTCTCCAATATGGATACCATCTAGATTGATAAAGCAGGTACAAAGTCAAAAGGATCAAGACGAAGTTATTGAGGAGTCTAGATTGAATAAACAAGTACAAAATCAAGAGGACCAAAATGAAGGTATGGAGTGATTCCCTTAAGAGTCCTCCATTAAATTTACAACTTAAATTTCATCTTCCCGGCCGGGACAAGAAGATCTCTCTTCAGTGTATACACAATTGTATTTTTTTTTCCTTTATATATGTCTTTATGTCTGTGCATTTGTCTAAATTTCATGTTAATGTGATGTCACAAATATATGTTTATATGTGCGTCTGTCTAGTGTGATGTCACAAATAATTAAGTGCTTATGAAAAAAAATAGGTAGATAGATATAGATCCAAATAACGTTAATTCATTTAAGCTTAGAATATTCTAATTAGATAATCAATAGATAGATAGATATTCATATAAGTTCAGAATATTCTAATTAGATAATCAATTATAATGATAATCAATTTTGATTTATAGTTGTCTCCGGGACTTCTCTTCAGCTGTGAATATGTTTAATGTTGTATAACCTGATATTTTGGTGTTCCGACAGAGGATCGTTTATTTGTTATTAACTTCATTTGTTTAATAGCTGATTAATTTGAATTATTTTAACAGATATAGGATTGCTGTGTATATAGAGACTCGAGGATTCCAGCTAACAAATTATTTTTCCAAAGTGCCTTTAGCTTTTCTTTATCTTTAATGCAGTAAACACCCTCAGTTTCTCTTTGATTATTTCTGAATGTGATATTTTGCCAGCTTATGTTTGTGGGAGCTTAAGCAGCAATGTGTGTGAGCAGAGATCAACTTTTATTTTTCTACTCTAATAATTCTTTTTTCAGTTTGACAGCTCACCTTTTGATCTCAGTGCTGGAATAGCACTGCCTTTCCCTTAATAATGGATGCTTGAGTTTTTAGGTAGCGGGCCCTGAAGATTTGCCGGTGGAAATGTCTAGACATAAAAAAGACAGCTGCTGCTACAACTGCAGGGACCGCGGTCACTGCAAGCATCCCTGCTGCTCAAGCATCAAACAACCTAACCAGCAGTGTGGCCTCTGCTCTGCATGCATGGGGCCTCCTGAATCTATGTGTTATAACTTATGGACATTTTGATTTTCCATTATTTTGGGACATTACGAGACAATGCCTTGCGGGTATTTGTCTAAGAGAACTCAGTGTGTTACTTGATGAAACTAAGGGCAGCTGATTGGCTTAAAGAACTTGATACGCTATGGAAACTTGGCTCGTCAGTAGTAGGCTTACCACCTTAAAGCTGCAGCATCTCCTAAAAATTGGACGGCTGTTAGTCAACACACAGTCAATCCTGAAGGGCTCTATTGGATGGCTGGTTAGCCTATGACGGGTAAGATCCCCAGAAGGGGACAACCTAAGACACGGCACAGTCGCACGGGACAGTCTAATGTGGCCGGCATGTCAACCTAAGCCAGGAGTCAGGACAGCCTCGATTCCCATGACGGGTAAGAATGTCGGTTGCACATGGACGTCCTAGAACATCCCCTCTTTTAAAACTAAAAGGGGGAAATGAAGGAGCCTATAATCAAGGAGATAGCTAAAGATTGCGGTTAGCTGAGAGCCATAAAAGATGTTCTAGTTTCCACCTGATAGTAATACATTATTCAAAGAATCTTTGTATGCCCGTGAACACTGCGTGACGCACCTGTAAGCTCGAGCTGTAAGCACGTGTCCTTGTTAAAGCTATATGTATATAACTGGGTGAGTTTGGTTAGTGTGTGTGGGAAGAAGAAGAAGGTGGTGGTTGGAGTTAGAGCGTTTGGAGTGATTGCTGGAGCCGGAGAGAGAAGAAGAATAAAAGACCTTTTTTCATTTTCATCCTGCCTCTGAATTTTCCTGCTGCGTTCGTTGCTCCAAGCGGTTTCCGCTTCAGGCAGCAACAAAAAGGTAACTAAAACACACACATGCAAGCACATACATGCACCCAGATACACTTACACACACACACACACACACACACACACACACACACACAATATGGTGATAAAATTATGGAGAACTGAAATATCAACAACAGTAAATGGAACAAAATCACATATTAATTTAAATTGATACTTGTATCAGATATTATTGATTATAAAATTCATTAAGCAAAATCACTAAAAATAATAAAAATAAAATTATGGCCAAGTATATACTTGGGACTTGAAGGAAAAATTAACTACAGATAAATAAGTGATTTAAAATAACATGGCTCTCCCATATGACAAGTATTAACACATTTGCCAATGCTTCCTATGCGTCAAGGTGAAAATGAGCAAATAAAATTTATAGATCTGAATAAAAATATTTCTCCTCTACTTTTTCCAAGAAATATCTAATAATAGATCTTTACATATTATTTGTGTGCTTGCTTTGTATACATTTGCCATAAATAAGTATTGATAAATAATAATAATAATAAGTATTGATAAATAATATAAAGGATTGTCTTTCTGTCTTGCATGATGCTGAAAACCCAAGCCTCTTGTTGGCTTGTTCTGGGACTTCTAGAGAGACCTTTGTGGTATGTATTTCCTGTTGTGCAAGTGACCTTAATTTCATTCACAGTTGAAAACTTATGAATTTTGAACAGCTAAAACTTTTAGGCAATGTTTTTTTTTTTTTTCCCACTCATCCTAAGTTTGAAATGTTCTGAATATTGGCATAATTTATTAGAGAACAAGCTATAGAAGGATCATCTATTTGAAAGAATTTGTAAGAGTTTGAAATCTTGTGATAATAGGTTCAAGTGGTATTTAGAAACCATAAACTTTTTTTTTTTTTTTTTTTTTTTTTTTTTTTGGTGGGAGGGTACTGAGAATTGAACAAAGGGGCCCTCAACCACTGAACCACATTCCCAGTGCTATTTTGTATTTTTTTTAGAGACAGGGTCTCACTGAGTTGCTTAGTGCCTCACTTTTGCTGAGGCTGGCTTTGAACTTGCAATCCTCCTGCCTCAGCCTCTAGAGCCACTTGGATTACAGGCATGTGCCACTGCTCCCGGCCAGAAACCATGAACTTTTGCTGTATGATCTACTTATATTACTAGCTATAAATTCAGTTATAATACCCAATCACATATGTACACAAAATCACCGGGTGTGGTGGCGCATGCCTGTAATCCCAGCACTTGGGAGGATGAGGCAGGAGGATCGCAAGTTCAAAGCCAGCCTTAGCAATGGCAAGGCACTTAGCAACTCAGTGAGACCCTGTCTCTAATAAAATACAAAACAGGGCTGGGGATGTGGCCAGTGGTCAAAGGCCCCTGAGTTCAATCCCCACCCCCAAAATAAAAAGCATATGTACACAAAATCATCTTTTTCAGATAAATGTAATCATTAGACTGTCTTAAGTGTGTAAAATTCATTTGAATATTTTATGAGCCAACTTGTGTCACATTACCCCCAAATTTCATATGTTGGTGCTTCACAATGTGACTGTATTGAATATGAAGTCTTCAAAAAACCTGTCTCCTAATAGCCCCATTTAATTAAAATGAGGCTAAGTTAAAATGAGGCTGTTAGGGTGAGTTATAACATAATATGACTGGCATGCTGACAAATAAAAGAATAGATCAGGATACAGAGACATACAAAGGGAAGACTATGTGGAGACACACAGAGAAGATGGCCATTTAAAACCAAGGAAAAAGGTGTCTGAAGAAACCAACTTTGCCAACATTTTGATTTGAAACTTCTGGCCTCCAGAACTCTGAGAAATTCTGTTGTTTGAGCCAGTCCATCTGTGATACTTTTACATAAGCCCTAGCAAGCTGATACAGAAAGTATTTTATATCCACTCCCCACATGTAAGAATATATGCTTATCTTATGCTTCATATTTTCACTTCTTCCTCCCCCCTTCACATATTCCCTCACATATTTCTTCCTACTTCAACTTGATTTGTGCAATTTTTTTTTGACACTATAAAGACAGACATGAGTCAAGGGAAATTTTCCATGTAGCAGCAAAAATGAATGTAAATTGAAGTTACCGTATTGCAAATATATGATATTTTTTGTGCAAAGTATGTAGGAATACAGAGGGAGAAGGAATTGTTTGTTTATAATCCCCTATTTGAATGAACTAGTTATGGTGTACACAGACTCATGGGTCAATGTCAAGTGAGCAAGGTGAGATTTCCACATACTTCTTAATCACTAAAGACTCACTCTTCCATCTCCATTGTTCAATTGCATTCCTTCAATGATTCATTTTTCAAACATGTGAATAGGAAAAGTGAAGATATTCCACCAAAAACACTGTTTTTACACCTTCAGTGTTGAATGTGCCTATCTTCCCTTATTTGTCACTAGATCTCCCACAATTACAAATATTTTATTTTGTAAGGTTTTTTTTTATTGTGGCAATAGTGCACAACATAAAATTTACCATCCTAATTATTTTTCAGTGTATAGTAATATTCAGTATATTGACACTGCTATGAAACAGATCTCCAGGACTCTTCCATATTGCAAAACTGAAACTATGCACCCTTTAAAACATACCTCTTCAGACAAAGGGGAGGAGACGGAGAGCGATGGCTGCAGCCATCCAGGGACTCTCCAGCTCTCTGAAGACAACGCACAATTGGGTGAGACTCGGGTGGTCAGCAGGGAAGGCGTTTCTGAGGCTAGCGCAGCAGCAACAAGAGGCTGCAACTGTGGGTGGGCTTCCGGAGGGGGTGCCTTCTGGAAGGTCCCCTTCCCGGTGCCATTCATCTGCTGACACACACAAACCCCCTGGGCCACTCCTTCACTGAACCGTGCAGCCACTGGCCTAAAATGCAGCCTTGATTTCACTAACAGGATCACAGACTGTCTGGATGTGATCCAATAGCAATTGGTTAGAACTGGAAAGGAAAAAAAAGAGGGGGGCTTCCCAGGGCCCATTTTGTCTGAGACTTGGGGTTCGACTTTTTTTTTTTTTTTTTCCTTTTCTTTTTGTTGGTTTGCTTGTCTTGTTGGATTGCAGGGAGGTTTTTTTGGTTGGTCTGTTTGTTTGTTTCTTTTTCTTTTTCTTTTTTTGGCTTTGTTTTGTTCTGCTTTTTTTTTTTTTTTTTTCTTCCGCATTGATTGTTAGTGTTTGTTTGCTTCCGCTCCTTTTTTCTTTCCTTCCTTCTCACTCTTGTATCTTTTCTTCCTCCTTCATTTTTCATGTTTACATCCTGCCAGTGCATACTAAACAGAGGCAAAAACAAGTTATACGCAGAACTTGGGATTTCTAGAACCGGCGCAATTGAACTGGGTAGCAAAGTGGTGTTATATATAGTTTACTCTCTATTTCCTTGATTCTCTCTCTCCTCTCTCTTACACCAAATCCTACTCTTTTATTATTTTTTTCTTTTCCAACTTACTTTATATATAAATTGATCTTTTCACCTAATTGTCAACCCCATTCTCTTTCTTCCATCGTCTACTGATACTAAACCACTTCCACTAAGCCACTTCAATAGATATCTCCTTTCATACTTTCCAAGAAAGAACAATTCAAGACACTTCCTTCTTCCTAAACATAACACCTCTACCTGAATTGTACGAATATACTTTGTATGCAAACAGTTTGTATGTAAAAAGATACTAAATATATGCACTATGAGTTGTACATATTAAAAATTATAAAAATAAAATTTAAAAAAAATGTGAAAAAAAAATACCTCTTCACTCCACCCCACCCAAACTCCTAGAAACTACTATGCTACTTTTTGTCTCTATGAATTGAATTTCTTTAGGTACTTCATAGAAGTAGGTTTATACAGTGTATATTTCACTTAGTAATTCTCAAGTTTCATCCATATTGGAGCATATATCAGAATTTCCTTTCTTTTTAAGGCCAAATAATATTTCATTGTATGTTGATGTTAAATTTTATCCATTCATCTTCTGATGAACAATGCTTGGGTTGCTCACCTTTCAGTTCTTATAGTGCTGCAATGAGTAAGGATATGAAACTACTTTCTGAAACTGTCTTAGTCTCTTTTTGCAGCTATAACAAATATCTCAAGCTGGGTAATATCTAAAGAAGAGAAACTTATTTGTTACAGTTATGGAAGCTTGTAAGTCCAAGATCAAGGCACTGGCATTTGGTGTCTTGTGAGAGCCTTCTTGCTGCATCATCACATGATGGAAGAGGTGCAAGGCATGAGGGATAAATGATGGCAGAAGACAGAAGGGCAAAAAAGGCCTAAACTAGTTTCAGCTTTTATGTAACGTACTGATCTATTCATGAAAGCAAGATTCTTATGACTTAGTCTTCATGACTCAATACTACCATAATGGTATTACATTTCAATATAAATTTTGGGCAGGATTTATTCAACCCATAACAGAAAGAACCTGCTTTCAATTATTATTGGTATATACCCAGAGGTGGTATTCCTGGGTCATATAGTAATTCTATTTTTATTTTTTTCCTTTACATTCATTGGTTGATTTTTATAGGTGCATTATAATTATACATAATAGTGTATAGAAACACACCTTGTTTCTGCATGTTGATTTTTTGTCCTTTTGTTATGGTTTAGATGTGAGGTGTATCCCAAAAGCTCATGTGTGAAATAATGCAAGAAGGTTCAGAGGTGAAATGACTGGGTTATGAGACCCTTAATCCAATCAGTGAATTAACCCTCTGCTGGGATTAACTGAATGGTAACTGAAGGCAAGTTAGGTGTGTCTGGAAGAGTTCAGTCACTGGGGTATGCCTTTGGGATATATACTTTGTATCTGGCAAGTGGAGTCTCTCTCTCTCTCTCTCTCTCTCTTTCTCTCCTTCTCTTTCTCTCTCTCTGCTTCCTGATGTGATGTCTTAAGACACTTTTCTTCACCATACTCTACTGCCATGATGTTCTGCCTCACCTTGAGCCCCTAGGAATGAAGCTATCTATCTATCAACTGAGATCTCTGAAACTGTGAGCCCCCAAATAAACCTTTACTCCTGCAAATTGTTCTTGTCATAGCAGTGACAAAGCAGACTAGTGATGTTGTTGAATTTCTTCCTTAGTTTAACAAGTTTTTGTGCATGTGTATGTGAGTGAAATATTTAGGGTTTTCTAGGTATAAGATCATCTCTAGTGATAGATACCATTTTTACTTCTTCTTTTATAATGTTATGTCTTTTATTTTCCTTGCCTAATTTCTCTGCCTGGGATTTTCAGCACCAGGTTGAACAGACATGTGATAGTAGGCATTCTTGCTTTTTGTTTCTGCTTTTAAAGGAAAAGCTGTCAATCTTTTACCATTTATATTAATTGTTGGCCTTTCATAAATGGTCTTTATTATGTTTATGTGTGGTTATATTCCTAGTTTGTTGAGTGTTCTTATGAAAATAAGTTTAAACTTGTCAAATGGTGTTTCTACATCCATCAAGATAAATATGTGATTTTTGTTCTTCATTCTGTTAATGTCATGTATTACATTGAATTTCATGTGACAAAAACATTGTTGCTTTCCAGGAGTAAATCCCATTTCCTCATGTTGCATAACTCTTTAATAAGCTACTGAATTTGGTCTGGTAGAATTTTGTCAAGTACTTATGCATCAGCATGGTTATGGTTTGGATATGGTTTCAGTGCTTCCTCAAATGTTGATATGTTGAAATTTAATATCCATTGCAAGAGTATTGGAACTTAATCCAACTATGATTTAGAAGTGGACCATTCAGGGGATGATTAAAATTAGATAAGGTCATCAGGTGGGGCTCCATGATAGTTAGTGATGGCTTTATAAGAAGATGGAGAAGAACAGAAGAAGAGACATACCCATGCACACTGCCTGCCTCTTGTCACATGATGCCCTGTTTTACCTTGATATTTTGTTACAAGACCATCATCCAATGCAACCTTTGAATCTCCAGAAGTATATTCTAAATAATTCTCTTTGCTTTAATACTTACCCAGCCTCAGGTATTTTTTGTAGTAATAACAACATAGTAACATATCCATATCATAGACATCGGTCTGCAAATTTCCTTCCTTGTGGCGTCTTTGCCTGGTATTGGTATCATATAATGCCGTCCTCATAGAACAACTTGGAAATGTTCCTTCCTCTTCAATTTTTGGAAAAGTTTCAGGATGATTTGTGTTAATTTTTCCTTAAAAATTTGGTAGACCTCTGCATTGAAGCCATTTGGTCTAGGACTTTTCCCTTGAGGGGAGTTTTTCTTTATTGATTCAGTCTTCACACTAGTAATTCATCTATTCATATTGTTTCATTCTTGGTAGTTTGTCTGCTTCTAGGAATTTTTCTTGTCATCTAAGTTATCCAATTTTTGTCATACAATTGTTCATATAATCCTTTATTTCTGTGACATTGGTTCTAATGTTCTTCTTTTGTTTCTGATTGCAGTTGTTTGAATCTTAGTTAATCAAACCGTAGCTAATGGCTTAAAGGTTTTATAGATTTGTTCAAAAACAGTCTCAATGTTGGTGGTTTTTTATTTTATTTTCTCTTTTGTTTATCCCCTTACTAATCTTTGCTATTTCCCCTGCTCTCTTCTCCTAAAATTGGGTTTAATCTGTTCTTATTTTCTAGCTTCTTGCATTGTATACAAGTAGTTGGCTGTTCAAGATATTTCTTTTGTTTTAATGTGCTCCTTTTCAGCTATAAATTTCCCTTTTAATACTGCTTTTACTGCAAACAAGTTTTGGCATACTGAGTTTTAATTTCATTTGTCTCAAGGTATTTCCTAATTGACACTGTGACTTATTCTTTGATCCTTTGGATTCTTAAGAGTGAATTATTTAAATTTGTGGAATTTCCACTTTTTCTTAAGCTATGGATTACCAGTTTACTTCACTGTGATTGGAAAAGGCATTTTGTATCATTTCAAAGCTTTTAAATTTGTTAGGATTCTTTCATGGCTTCATATGTGCTGCATCCTGCAGAATGTTCCAAGTGCACTAAAAAAGAATGTATATTTGAGGGATGGTGGTGGTTGGAGTAGTCTGTACATGTCTCATAGGTCCAATTGGATCCTAGTGTTCCTCTAGCCCTTTATTTCCTTATTGATCTTCTGTCTTGTTCTTTTGTTAAGTATTGAATATGAGGTATTGAAATTTCCTGCTAGTATTTTATCTATTTCTCTCTTCAAATCTTTTAAAATTAGCTTCACATATTTAGAGATTCATAGTTTTGGTTCTTAAGTATTCATAATTGACATTATTTTTAAGAAATTGCCCTTATTTTTCCTTCTCAAATGCCCTTCCTTGTCTTTTGTAATGGTTTTTATTTAGATCACTTTGCCTGATACTAGTATCCAATCTTGCTTTCATTTTGTTATACTCTACATAGAATATTTTTCAACATTCAATTTAACTCTCTGTGCTCTTAGGACTAAAGTAAATCTTTTAGCATATAATTGGATATTGCTTTTATTAAGCTTTCTGAATAAAATCACAAGACTCTATGTCTTGTGATTGGGAAGTTTAATTAATTTATATTTAAAGTAATTACTCATGGAAAAGGACCTACTCTGCCATTTTGTAGTTTTGTGTATGGTTGTTGTTTCTTTTTCTCACTCATTTACTTTTTTTAAAAAAAAATATATATTTATTTTTAGTTGTAGTTGGACACAATACATTTATTTTGTTTATTTATTTTTATGTGGTGCTGAGAATCAAACCCAGGGCCACGCATGTGCTAGGCAAGTGCTCTACCACTGAGCAACAACCCCAGCCCGCTTACTTACTCATCACTGATATCTTGTCTGTTTCATTTATTTATTTATTTATTTTTGTAGTCATAGTCTTGAATTTTCTTCTCAGTTCCTGTTATTTATTCTATAGATAATTTGTGATTATGATTGCAATTATTTTAAAGCATCCTACAGATATAATTCTGTTTTAAACTGATAGAAATTTAATCACATACAAACACTGTACAAATTTGCAGATCCACCACTCCAACACTTTGTTATTAAAATTGCAAATTCTTTTTATGTTGTATAGCATAAAATTACACTTATTTGTATAGTTTTCTCATTTAAAACATCTGTACCAAAATGATAAATGCATGGGTTACAATATTTGCTTAGATTTGTATTTTAATGGTTTTGTTATGCTGCTTACAATTGTTTTGACTCCAAAGAATATTTTTATCATTACTTTTGAAGCAGGTCTAGTAATAATGAACTCTCTCTGATTTTGTGTATTTATAAAAAAGTTTTAATTTCTTCTTTATTTTGAGGGATAGTTTTGCTGAATACAGTATTCTTGTTAGACATTTTTTTTCAGCACTTTGAATATATAATCTGTATTGGTTTATTTTAGGTTATTACAGTGAAATAACTGAGGATGAGGAAAAATATAAGAAAAGATGTTTTCTTATCCCACAGTTTTGGGAGCTGAAAGTCTAAGTTCGGGTGCTCCCCATCAATTTGGTCTGTGGTGAAGACCTTACGACATGTAGTATCACAATGTCTAAAGCATGAATGTGGGGGGCAGGGAACAAACCAGAACAATGGATCTGAGTCCCATCCTTGTTTGCAAAGAGAGGAAGAAACCCCTGTATGAGGTTCTTCTTCCTAGTTTCTCTGCAGTATGATGCATAAGAGAGGTGCACGAATGAGATGCCAAGTATCATAAGTTTTTCTGCTATTTTCTTTGTAATCTCTTCTTGCTTTTATGATAGGCTGGTGTCGCAACGTCTCAACCAGTCTTTAGACTTCTCACAGAGGTCTTCTTGTCTATATAGTGCCAATACAATGTCTGGGGAAAGAAGGTCTTCTAACTTCTTAGTGTGCCATCTTACTGATGTCATTTCTTTCTTATGCATTTTAAAAGCTTGAAGTTCATTCTCTTGGCTCATAATTACCATTTGCTGGATTTTGTATTTTTACATTTCTTGCACAAAATTATTTCTTTACTCCTCTTATTTTTGTGGCCATCTGCTGGCCACTTCCGTACTTTTTTCACATCAAGAATAACATTGTTGATATTTAAGCTCTCCTTTTCTATATATCCCAACTCCTGCAATTAACTTGGCAAAGTTCAGTATCAAAATAGATTACTTGATCAAAAACTTGTTTTTATTATTCCTTGAAATACTCAACAT
The DNA here is from genome assembly GCA_025594165.1 of Tamias sibiricus. Taxonomy (NCBI): domain Eukaryota; kingdom Metazoa; phylum Chordata; class Mammalia; order Rodentia; family Sciuridae; genus Tamias; species Tamias sibiricus. The sequence goes on from CM046661.1 coordinate 74,313,629, forward strand.
TACCTTTATTTCATTCCATTACAAAACTAAGGATTGCTTGTGATAGTTACCATTTGAATTCTTTAGCTTTGATCACATTATGTGTGTGTGATCCCTCCTTTTATTTTATAGTGACAAGATCAAAATATTCTTGAATTCTGATATATTTTGCAATAAAATATTCATTAATGCAATTAGATGATCAAATGAATTTAACACAACTAGATATATTCTTCAGGTATTAATTTTCTCATGAGGGACTTATTTTTAGGTGTATACAATAATGATTGCATAACAAGAATCTTTGTGATAGAAGATAATTGTGCTGGTGGTTGCAGTTGCTCTCCATATTCTGCAGAAGGCAAAATAATCTATAATATGCTTCTGGCTACATATGGACAAGTGAATTGGTTATATTCCTACTTAGCTTACATTTTTGGAGCTTAGAAGCATTTGAAAACATTCTGACTGAAACGAATGCTTAAAATTTTTTTATCTCACATCAGTTGTTCTTAATATGTCCATTGTATATGCCTACAAGACACAGTCATGCTTCAGAACCTTAAGTTTAACTTCCAGTGTCCAGAACGCATTAT
>CM046661.1:74314303-74332115 GCA_025594165.1 Tamias sibiricus
CATCTTTTTCAGATAAATGTAATCATTAGACTGTCTTAAGTGTGTAAAATTCATTTGAATATTTTATGAGCCAACTTGTGTCACATTACCCCCAAATTTCATATGTTGGTGCTTCACAATGTGACTGTATTGAATATGAAGTCTTCAAAAAACCTGTCTCCTAATAGCCCCATTTAATTAAAATGAGGCTAAGTTAAAATGAGGCTGTTAGGGTGAGTTATAACATAATATGACTGGCATGCTGACAAATAAAAGAATAGATCAGGATACAGAGACATACAAAGGGAAGACTATGTGGAGACACACAGAGAAGATGGCCATTTAAAACCAAGGAAAAAGGTGTCTGAAGAAACCAACTTTGCCAACATTTTGATTTGAAACTTCTGGCCTCCAGAACTCTGAGAAATTCTGTTGTTTGAGCCAGTCCATCTGTGATACTTTTACATAAGCCCTAGCAAGCTGATACAGAAAGTATTTTATATCCACTCCCCACATGTAAGAATATATGCTTATCTTATGCTTCATATTTTCACTTCTTCCTCCCCCCTTCACATATTCCCTCACATATTTCTTCCTACTTCAACTTGATTTGTGCAATTTTTTTTGACACTATAAAGACAGACATGAGTCAAGGGAAATTTTCCATGTAGCAGCAAAAATGAATGTAAATTGAAGTTACCGTATTGCAAATATATGATATTTTTTGTGCAAAGTATGTAGGAATACAGAGGGAGAAGGAATTGTTTGTTTATAATCCCCTATTTGAATGAACTAGTTATGGTGTACACAGACTCATGGGTCAATGTCAAGTGAGCAAGGTGAGATTTCCACATACTTCTTAATCACTAAAGACTCACTCTTCCATCTCCATTGTTCAATTGCATTCCTTCAATGATTCATTTTTCAAACATGTGAATAGGAAAAGTGAAGATATTCCACCAAAAACACTGTTTTTACACCTTCAGTGTTGAATGTGCCTATCTTCCCTTATTTGTCACTAGATCTCCCACAATTACAAATATTTTATTTTGTAAGGTTTTTTTTATTGTGGCAATAGTGCACAACATAAAATTTACCATCCTAATTATTTTTCAGTGTATAGTAATATTCAGTATATTGACACTGCTATGAAACAGATCTCCAGGACTCTTCCATATTGCAAAACTGAAACTATGCACCCTTTAAAACATACCTCTTCAGACAAAGGGGAGGAGACGGAGAGCGATGGCTGCAGCCATCCAGGGACTCTCCAGCTCTCTGAAGACAACGCACAATTGGGTGAGACTCGGGTGGTCAGCAGGGGAAGGCGTTTCTGAGGCTAGCGCAGCAGCAACAAGAGGCTGCAACTGTGGGTGGGCTTCCGGAGGGGGTGCCTTCTGGAAGGTCCCCTTCCCGGTGCCATTCATCTGCTGACACACACAAACCCCCTGGGCCACTCCTTCACTGAACCGTGCAGCCACTGGCCTAAAATGCAGCCTTGATTTCACTAACAGGATCACAGACTGTCTGGATGTGATCCAATAGCAATTGGTTAGAACTGGAAAGGAAAAAAAAGAGGGGGGCTTCCCAGGGCCCATTTTGTCTGAGACTTGGGGTTCGACTTTTTTTTTTTTTTTCCTTTTCTTTTTGTTGGTTTGCTTGTCTTGTTGGATTGCAGGGAGGTTTTTTTGGTTGGTCTGTTTGTTTGTTTCTTTTTCTTTTTCTTTTTTTGGCTTTGTTTTGTTCTGCTTTTTTTTTTTTTTTTCTTCCGCATTGATTGTTAGTGTGTTTGTTTGCTTCCGCTCCTTTTTTCTTTCCTTCCTTCTCACTCTTGTATCTTTTCTTCCTCCTTCATTTTTCATGTTTACATCCTGCCAGTGCATACTAAACAGAGGCAAAAACAAGTTATACGCAGAACTTGGGATTTCTAGAACCGGTGCAATTGAACTGGGTAGCAAAGTGGTGTTATATATAGTTTACTCTCTATTTCCTTGATTCTCTCTCTCCTCTCTCTTACACCAAATCCTACTCTTTTATTATTTTTTTCTTTTCCAACTTACTTTATATATAAATTGATCTTTTCACCTAATTGTCAACCCCATTCTCTTTCTTCCATCGTCTACTGATACTAAACCACTTCCACTAAGCCACTTCAATAGATATCTCCTTTCATACTTTCCAAGAAAGAACAATTCAAGACACTTCCTTCTTCCTAAACATAACACCTCTACCTGAATTGTACGAATATACTTTGTATGCAAACAGTTGTATGTAAAAAGATACTAAATATATGCACTATGAGTTGTACATATTAAAAATTATAAAAATAAAATTAAAAAAAAATGTGAAAAAAAAAATACCTCTTCACTCCACCCCACCCAAACTCCTAGAAACTACTATGCTACTTTTTGTCTCTATGAATTGAATTTCTTTAGGTACTTCATAGAAGTAGGTTTATACAGTGTATATTTCACTTAGTAATTCTCAAGTTTCATCCATATTGGAGCATATATCAGAATTTCCTTTCTTTTTAAGGCCAAATAATATTTCATTGTATGTTGATGTTAAATTTTATCCATTCATCTTCTGATGAACAATGCTTGGGTTGCTCACCTTTCAGTTCTTATAGTGCTGCAATGAGTAAGGATATGAAAACTACTTTCTGAAACTGTCTTAGTCTCTTTTTGCAGCTATAACAAATATCTCAAGCTGGGTAATATCTAAAGAAGAGAAACTTATTTGTTACAGTTATGGAAGCTTGTAAGTCCAAGATCAAGGCACTGGCATTTGGTGTCTTGTGAGAGCCTTCTTGCTGCATCATCACATGATGGAAGAGGTGCAAGGCATGAGGGATAAATGATGGCAGAAGACAGAAGGGCAAAAAAGGCCTAAACTAGTTTCAGCTTTTATGTAACGTACTGATCTATTCATGAAAGCAAGATTCTTATGACTTAGTCTTCATGACTCAATACTACCATAATGGTATTACATTTCAATATAAATTTTGGGCAGGATTTATTCAACCCATAACAGAAAGAACCTGCTTTCAATTATTATTGGTATATACCCAGAGGTGGTATTCCTGGGTCATATAGTAATTCTATTTTTATTTTTTTCCTTTACATTCATTGGTTGATTTTTATAGGTGCATTATAATTATACATAATAGTGTATAGAAACACACCTTGTTTCTGCATGTTGATTTTTTGTCCTTTTGTTATGGTTTAGATGTGAGGTGTATCCCAAAAGCTCATGTGTGAAATAATGCAAGAAGGTTCAGAGGTGAAATGACTGGGTTATGAGACCCTTAATCCAATCAGTGAATTAACCCTCTGCTGGGATTAACTGAATGGTAACTGAAGGCAAGTTAGGTGTGTCTGGAAGAGTTCAGTCACTGGGGTATGCCTTTGGGATATATACTTTGTATCTGGCAAGTGGAGTCTCTCTCTCTCTCTCTCTCTCTCTCTCTCTCTCTCTCTCTCTTTTCCTTCTCTCTCTGCTTCCTGATGTGATGTCTTAAGACACTTTTCTTCACCATACTCTACTGCCATGATGTTCTGCCTCACCTTGAGCCCCTAGGAATGAAGCTATCTATCTATCAACTGAGATCTCTGAAACTGTGAGCCCCCAAATAAACCTTTACTCCTGCAAAATTGTTCTTGTCATAGCAGTGACAAAGCAGACTAGTGATGTTGTTGAATTTCTTCCTTAGTTTAACAAGTTTTTGTGCATGTGTATGTGAGTGAAATATTTAGGGTTTTCTAGGTATAAGATCATCTCTAGTGATAGATACCATTTTTACTTCTTCTTTTATAATGTTATGTCTTTTATTTTCCTTGCCTAATTTCTCTGCCTGGGATTTTCAGCACCAGGTTGAACAGACATGTGATAGTAGGCATTCTTGCTTTTTGTTTCTGCTTTTAAAGGAAAAGCTGTCAATCTTTTACCATTTATATTAATTGTTGGCCTTTCATAAATGGTCTTTATTATGTTTATGTGTGGTTATATTCCTAGTTTGTTGAGTGTTCTTATGAAAATAAGTTTAAACTTGTCAAATGGTGTTTCTACATCCATCAAGATAAATATGTGATTTTTGTTCTTCATTCTGTTAATGTCATGTATTACATTGAATTTCATGTGACAAAACATTGTTGCTTTCCAGGAGTAAATCCCATTTCCTCATGTTGCATAACTCTTTAATAAGCTACTGAATTTGGTCTGGTAGAATTTTGTCAAGTACTTATGCATCAGCATGGTTATGGTTTGGATATGGTTTCAGTGCTTCCTCAAATGTTGATATGTTGAAATTTAATATCCATTGCAAGAGTATTGGAACTTAATCCAACTATGATTTAGAAGTGGACCATTCAGGGGATGATTAAAATTAGATAAGGTCATCAGGTGGGGCTCCATGATAGTTAGTGATGGCTTTATAAGAAGATGGAGAAGAACAGAAGAAGAGACATACCCATGCACACTGCCTGCCTCTTGTCACATGATGCCCTGTTTTACCTTGATATTTTGTTACAAGACCATCATCCAATGCAACCTTTGAATCTCCAGAAGTATATTCTAAATAATTCTCTTTGCTTTAATACTTACCCAGCCTCAGGTATTTTTTGTAGTAATAACAACATAGTAACATATCCATATCATAGACATCGGTCTGCAAATTTCCTTCCTTGTGGCGTCTTTGCCTGGTATTGGTATCATATAATGCCGTCCTCATAGAACAACTTGGAAATGTTCCTTCCTCTTCAATTTTTGGAAAAGTTTCAGGATGATTTGTGTTAATTTTTCCTTAAAAATTTGGTAGACCTCTGCATTGAAGCCATTTGGTCTAGGACTTTTCCCTTGAGGGGAGTTTTTCTTTATTGATTCAGTCTTCACACTAGTAATTCATCTATTCATATTGTTTCATTCTTGGTAGTTTGTCTGCTTCTAGGAATTTTTCTTGTCATCTAAGTTATCCAATTTTTGTCATACAATTGTTCATATAATCCTTTATTTCTGTGACATTGGTTCTAATGTTCTTCTTTTGTTTCTGATTGCAGTTGTTTGAATCTTAGTTAATCAAACCGTAGCTAATGGCTTAAAGGTTTTATAGATTTGTTCAAAAACAGTCTCAATGTTGGTGGTTTTTTATTTTATTTTCTCTTTTGTTTATCCCCTTACTAATCTTTGCTATTTCCCCTGCTCTCTTCTCCTAAAATTGGGTTTAATCTGTTCTTATTTTCTAGCTTCTTGCATTGTATACAAGTAGTTGGCTGTTCAAGATATTTCTTTTGTTTTAATGTGCTCCTTTTCAGCTATAAATTTCCCTTTTAATACTGCTTTTACTGCAAACAAGTTTTGGCATACTGAGTTTTAATTTCATTTGTCTCAAGGTATTTCCTAATTGACACTGTGACTTATTCTTTGATCCTTTGGATTCTTAAGAGTGAATTATTTCAAATTTGTGGAATTTCCACTTTTTCTTAAGCTATGGATTACCAGTTTACTTCACTGTGATTGGAAAAGGCATTTTGTATCATTTCAAAGCTTTTAAATTTGTTAGGATTCTTTCATGGCTTCATATGTGCTGCATCCTGCAGAATGTTCCAAGTGCACTAAAAAAGAATGTATATTTGAGGGATGGTGGTGGTTGGAGTAGTCTGTACATGTCTCATAGGTCCAATTGGATCCTAGTGTTCCTCTAGCCCTTTATTTCCTTATTGATCTTCTGTCTTGTTCTTTTGTTAAGTATTGAATATGAGGTATTGAAATTTCCTGCTAGTATTTTATCTATTTCTCTCTTCAAATCTTTTAAAATTAGCTTCACATATTTAGAGATTCATAGTTTTGGTTCTTAAGTATTCATAATTGACATTATTTTTAAGAAATTGCCCTTATTTTCCTTCTCAAATGCCCTTCCTTGTCTTTTGTAATGGTTTTTATTTAGATCACTTTGCCTGATACTAGTATCCAATCTTGCTTTCATTTTGTTATACTCTACATAGAATATTTTTCAACATTCAATTTAACTCTCTGTGCTCTTAGGACTAAAGTAAATCTTTTAGCATATAATTGGATATTGCTTTTATTAAGCTTTCTGAATAAAATCACAAGACTCTATGTCTTGTGATTGGGAAGTTTAATTAATTTATATTTAAAGTAATTACTCATGGAAAAGGACCTACTCTGCCATTTTGGTAGTTTTGTGTATGGTTGTTGTTTCTTTTTCTCACTCATTTACTTTTTTTAAAAAAAATATATATATTTATTTTTAGTTGTAGTTGGACACAATACATTTATTTTGTTTGTTTATTTTTATGTGGTGCTGAGAATCAAACCCAGGGCCACGCATGTGCTAGGCAAGTGCTCTACCACTGAGCAACAACCCCAGCCCGCTTACTTACTCATCACTGATATCTTGTCTGTTTCATTTATTTATTTATTTATTTTTGTAGTCATAGTCTTGAATTTTCTTCTCAGTTCCTGTTATTTATTCTATAGATAATTTGTGATTATGATTGCAATTATTTAAAGCATCCTACAGATATAATTCTGTTTTAAACTGATAGAAATTTAATCACATACAAACACTGTACAAATTTGCAGATCCACCACTCCAACACTTTGTTATTAAAATTGCAAATTCTTTTTATGTTGTATAGCATAAAATTACACTTATTTGTATAGTTTTCTCATTTAAAACATCTGTACCAAAATGATAAATGCATGGGTTACAATATTTGCTTAGATTTGTATTTTAATGGTTTTGTTATGCTGCTTACAATTGTTTTGACTCCAAAGAATATTTTATCATTACTTTTGAAGCAGGTCTAGTAATAATGAACTCTCTCTGATTTTGTGTATTTATAAAAGTTTTAATTTCTTCTTTATTTTGAGGGATAGTTTTGCTGAATACAGTATTCTTGTTAGACATTTTTTTTCAGCACTTTGAATATATAATCTGTATTGGTTTATTTTAGGTTATTACAGTGAAATAACTGAGGATGAGGAAAATATAAGAAAAGATGTTTTCTTATCCCACAGTTTTGGAGCTGAAAGTCTAAGTTCGGGTGCTCCCATCAATTTGGTCTGTGGTGAAGACCTTACGACATGTAGTATCACAATGTCTAAAGCATGAATGTGGGGGGCAGGGAACAAACCAGAACAATGGATCTGAGTCCCATCCTTGTTTGCAAAGAGAGGAAGAAACCCCTGTATGAGGTTCTTCTTCCTAGTTTCTCTGCAGTATGATGCATAAGAGAGGTGCACGAATGAGATGCCAAGTATCATAAGTTTTTCTGCTATTTTCTTTGTAATCTCTTCTTGATTTTATGATAGGCTGGTGTCGCAACGTCTCAACCAGTCTTTAGACTTCTCACAGAGGTCTTCTTGTCTATATAGTGCCAATACAATGTCTGGGGAAAGAAGGTCTTCTAACTTCTTAGTGTGCCATCTTACTGATGTCATTTCTTTCTTATGCATTTTAAAGCTTGAAGTTCATTCTCTTGGCTCATAATTACCATTTGCTGGATTTTGTATTTTTACATTCTTGCACAAAATTATTTCTTTACTCCTCTTATTTTTGTGGCCATCTGCTGGCCACTTCCGTACTTTTTCACATCAAGAATAACATTGTTGATATTTAAGCTCTCCTTTTCTATATATCCCAACTCCTGCAATTAACTTGGCAAAGTTCAGTATCAAAATAGATTACTTGATCAAAAACTTGTTTTTATTATTCCTTGAAATACTCAACATTACCTTTATTTCATTCCATTACAAAACTAAGGATTGCTTGTGATAGTTACCATTTGAATTCTTTAGCTTTGATCACATTATGTGTGTGTGATCCCTCCTTTTATTTTATAGTGACAAGATCAAAATATTCTTGAATTCTGATATATTTTGCAATAAAATATTCATTAATGCAATTAGATGATCAAATGAATTTAACACAACTAGATATATTCTTCAGGTATTAATTCTCATGAGGGACTTATTTTTAGGTGTATACAATAATGATTGCATAACAAGAATCTTTTGTGATAGAAGATAATTGTGCTGGTGGTTGCAGTTGCTCTCCATATTCTGCAGAAGGCAAAATAATCTATAATATGCTTCTGGCTACATATGGACAAGTGAATTGGTTATATTCCTACTTAGCTTACATTTTTGGAGCTTAGAAGCATTTGAAAACATCTGACTGAAACGAATGCTTAAAATTTTTTTATCTCACATCAGTTGTTCTTAATATGTCCATTGTATATGCCTACAAGACACAGTCATGCTTCAGAACCTTAAGTTTAACTTCAGTGTCCAGAACGCATTATTTTAATCTTTTGATTAGATCATCAGGCTTCTAGTCACTCTATTGATCTTTCAAATATATCTCCCATTTTTCATTTGCCACATAATTGCTTCTTTAAGTGTGGTTCATAAACAAGCTGAAATTCTTGGAGTGATTTTTAGCACATTCTCCACCTCAGTATAACAGTATATTGAGAAGGGAATGGGCTTATTTGGGTTTGTTTGGCAGGAATATGCATTGTTTGCAGGTTTTCAGGTGATTCTTATACATCCTAAAGCCTAATATCATTATACATGTACTAAAGCTTGACAATAGTTCCATAAATACATAGAATTATTCTGTATATTTGACCCATGTATTAGTCAGCTTTGTGTCACTGTGGCCAACAGACCTGACTGTAAAAAGTTCAAGAAAGAAAAGTTCATTTTGGCTCATGGTTGCAGTGGTTCAGTTCAGTGGCAGAGAAAACCTACTCAGTTCATGACAGAGCAGAGAGAGAGAGAGAGAGAGAACACAGAGCACAAGTGCTGTACTCACCGGGGACAAAAGGAGTACTCCTAGTGACCTTCTTCCTCCAGTCACACCCTGCCCGCCCACTGCCACCCACTTAATCCATTCAAGGGGATTAATACACTGATTAGGTTACAGTCTTATAAATTGATCAGTTATCCACTGAATATTATTTCACTGTCTCCCAATAACCTTTTGGAGAATGTCTCATACCAAAACCTTAGCAGAGTAGAGTCTGCCATAAATCCTAAAAATCCTAAAAATTTGGATGAGATATATAGCAGAAACATTCTGCTATCATAAATAAAATGACTGCTCATTATCAAATAATCAGATAGTTGAAAAACATTTCAATTGAATCACTAAAAAGTGGGCTGTGAGATTCTTACACATCTCATTTCATAATTATTCAGAATGATTTTAGGGAGCAAGTGTGTGCCCCAGGACTGACATAATAAACATTTTCGGCTATTAGTAGATCCTTCCTATTTTCTGGGGTTCAATGCCAGAAGACTGCTTTCACTGTCAAGTAATTTTGAGTACCTTATATAATTCTGTTCTGATCACAGAAAATGACTTTGATGAAATAATTGAGTTTCCTCTTCCTTTTCATTTGTAATGTGAGAAAGTCAGATTTGGTAGCATTTAAGTTCTTTCTCTAAGGCTCTAGGCCTGAAAATCCTTGATACAGTTGGGAAATGCTGTAGACTCAAATCCTCCACTTTCTCTAATTTTGAGAGATTTCAAATTCTTATCCTTATGTGGAGATTCTGTTATATCCATGTGTGCCTTTAGAACTAAGTTAAGAGTATTCTGTTGATTTTTTCACATTGCTTTTTTTGTTGTATTATTAATAAATCTTTCCCAAATTTATGGCCTAACTTTTTGTATGTCACAATTTTCTTTGTGGCACAAATATTTCATAAATACTGTAGAACTTCAGTTCAATTCAAATAGCATCATGGACTTTCTTTGGTATGAATTTGTGAACTTTATATAAGGCATTATTTATCTTAATTGCTTAGTATTTGGGTAATTTCCTTAAATTTGCACCTTCCACAAGTGCCTCATTTGCTTCACCCTGGGCTTGACTCCAAATACAGATAGAGAAACAAGAACAAATAAGCCTTCCCTGAATTTTGTTACAGAACAGACCAATTAATTAAAAAGATAGATATCACATGTGTGAGTAAAATGGACATCAGTAAATGGATCATCTCAATACTTTATGTAGAAAACCCTCAAAGAGAAGTATGGTGGGTGGGGACATAATACAGACACCAAGGCATTTATATAGGGCACTTCCTTTTCCTGAACTTGTCTCATATAACTTCAAACTTGCCCTTATACACAAGTTTGTTCCATATTCCCCAGTCTGCAATGGACAGACCAGTGGTATATGATGATTTAAACTTATCCAGTGACCCAGGCCCTGAAAGTTCACCACCTCTGTCTCTTCCCCAAGGTAAGTGATTTTAAGCCTCTTTTTAGCATTTGTATAACCAGAGTTAGATTTTCCTCTTAAATTTATGGTTTTAAGTTATTTCTGGAAAGAAAAGCAGTTGTTCTATGTTAGTGTTAGATAAGTGTAGTATAGTTTGCTTGTAGATAATGATTTTGGACAAAAAAAAAGCATCTAAATTTCTTTTATGAAGGTTTCCAGCATGAAATATGATCTATTTGGCTTATTGAGTCTTAGATGAATGACCCTAAAATATAATATTTTACATATATGAACAAAGGAATGTTTTAAGAGAGACATTGCAAGCTTGCTGTAATAGCAACTTAGATTATTCTAAATTTCTCTACAAAATAACAATACTACAATTAAGTTCCAGTGAAGTTGCATCTACAGCATTTCTGTCAGAATACAAAGTGCAGACTTAGTAATTAACACCCTCTTCTTCCAAAAAGAAGGGAAATGGTCATATTCAAGATCAAAGACTTGAATTATAATTATAACCCGATAGCTTCTAGCTTGAAAATTATAACAACTTAAATCTCACAAGATACTGGAGTATATTAGCAATGATACCATTTAAAATTTGTTTAAATTGACAAACTTCTCTACATCAGGGGAGATCATAATGTTAGTTAAAGAAATAGGCTAATGAGAGATAATATATGATGGCCTGACCTGGGGTCAGATGAGAAGAGACTAGAAACCGAAGCAGAAAATATGTATATAATTGCCATTATTAGTATTACCTTCTGCAATTTAGTTGAATTCATTGATGTTGAATTTATTGACATCAATAACATTACAATTTATTTTCAAGTTGATGTTTATTTCATATTGTCACAATCATATGAATCATAACGTTTTAGGAATTATAAGTTTGAAACTATTAAATTATCAAGGTTTTTAAGTCATGAAGAAGAAAGTCTTATGGTTATCAAACAAATCACACTATAATCTACATATATGGTGAGAGGAAATTAGAAGATTTTGATAACTACAGGGAGAATTTGGGTAAGCCAGTTATTTTTAAAAATATTTATTGATTTAGTTAGTTGTACACAATGCCTTTATTTATTTTTACATGGTGCAAAGGATTGAACCTGGGTTGTGAACATGCTAGGTGAGCACTCTACCACTGAGCCACAACCCACAGCCCAAGCCAGTTATTTTTTTTGATGGGACAAAAATCTCTGTTTTCCTCTGTTCAGGCATAGGAAAAGTGGATTGGTGGGCTTTCTTGAAGGAGGGTCAGAAAATGAACTGAATATAGAGAAAAATTTTGAAACTTTGCCCAAACACTACCTTTTGTGTTCTTAGAAAATTTGTCTACTCTGATTACGATTATTATCATACAAAAATATCACCCTGTATATAAATCTGAAAAAAATAGTAGAATAAAGCCAAAGCAAATTGTATGACTATAGAACACTGATGTGATAATGTGATGATTGCTAAACTACTATGGACTCTAGATAAACTGTTCATGTTGTGGTAAATGTGTAACACAGTGATGTGATAGATCCAGGAAGCCAACAAAACCAAAAAAGTGAGAGGTAAGCAATGACTTGTTTCACATATGGTCAAATGGCCAAAAAGGCTTTATATCAGAAGAAAGGGTAAAAGTATGGAAACTGCCTTTAGAGATTAATCATTCATTCAAAATCAAGCATCTACACATGCCAAGCATGCTCTAAACACTAAGGACAGAGAAGTAAACAAGACAGAGAACTATTTTCCCCTCCATACAGTTTATATTACCCTGGAGCTATACTTTTGTTCAATAAAGTGAACAAAAGTCAAAGTATGTGTAGAAGACTCGATGGTGTTAAGTGCTAGTGAGAAAAAGTTTCAAGTGTGAATTTGGGCTTAGCTGTTAGAGATGGTGTTACAGCAAACACAAAAATTACTGAGAACCTGTGTTAGAAAATGACCTGAGAAAAGTGAGGGACAAAGCCATTCTCTAATACAAAAGCCTCCCAGGAAGTCATACGAGCACAGGCAGAAACCTTGGGGTGATAACACACCTGTTATTAAGTAGGTTGAATATGCAGGCAGCATGTATGATAAGATGGAGAGAAAATCAGGTAAGGCTGACCCAGATCGAAGAGAGATTTGCAAACCATTTTATATACTCAGATCTGCTTAATGAAATGCTATTTAAAGGTTTAGAACAATGGGCATAATTTAAGGTACTGCTTATATCCAAATACCAAATAGCCCTAAGCAGGTACCTCTAGGTAACTAAAGTTCACCTGGCCTCCTCCAGTTGTCAGCTGTAACTCCATTAAATTTAATTTCAGCAGAAACTCTTACTACCAGAGAGCAGGCAAAAGATACTTAATTCAATTCCTTAAATTTTAGCATGAATGAATAACCTTTTTAAAAGTCACCTAAATTGCCTTAATTTTGGGGGGGGGAGACGGGGGGACAAAAACTACTATTGATTGAATAAGTTATGTGCAGACTCTATATTCAGGATTTTAGAAGAATTATTTCATATGATTCTCTACAAAACCTTATGAAGTAGATATTATTCACATTTTGCAAGTGAAAAAAAATTGTTATTTATGAAGGTTGAACATATTGTCTCAAATTTCATGTCTGCTAGTTTTGGGGATAAAAAAAAAACTCTTTTTTTTTTTTAAACAATACCTTTATTGTGCTTAGTTATTTTCTTATGTGCTGCTGAGGATTGAACCCAGTGCCTCACACATGCCAGGTGAGCACTCTACCACTGAACCATAACCCTAGCCCCAAACCTCTGTTCTTAATCAATGCCAGAATAAGGTGATAAGTGTAATGACTGTATGAAACTTTCTTCATTTTGCAAACAAATTTGTAGTTCCAAGGAGAACTGAGTAAAGAAGAAGAAAGACAGAAATGTATAATAATGTACATATGTAAAAATATAAGGAAATACATCCCAATGCTATCTTAGGTTTATTCATTGGGTTTGGTCATTCTATGTCATGATAGCTTTTATTAGAAATTCTAGACCAATACTGCTATGCTTGCTTTCCTCATATTCAGATGTATCCCTGGGGCCTTGGAGTCTCCTCCAGTTGTCTACTCCTATCTCCCCCTCCGTTGATACAACAGGTGCCAAATAGTGCCAGATGATAATTTACATTCCACTTCTTTGAGTCCAATGTACTGTTTTCTTCCATAGCATTCCTTTGTCATATTTTACCATACAGCCATTCATCAGCATTCACAGAGGATTGGTTTGAGAATCCCTGTATATACTAAAATCTGTGGATGTTTAAATCACATTAAAAATGTTGTAATATTTTCATATACCTTATGTGCATTCTCTTGCATATTTTAAGTAATATCCAGATTACTTGCAATAACTAAAATAATTTAAACACCATTTAAATAGTTGCTATAGTTCTTTGTTTAGGGAATAATGACAAGGAAAAAACACCTATATATTTTCAGATACGGTGCAATATGTTTTGCTTGTGAATATTTTTTATCGTATTTGGATCTGTAGATACAAAACCCAAGGATAAGGGGGATGATTTACTAAATTCTATTTCTTTGGGAACATTTAAAAAATGCTAATTCATGTATATGAGTGTCATAATTTAATGGGAGAGATGATTAGTGTGTGTGTGCAATCTGAGTTATACAACTCAATTCCCCCCAGTGTCAGTGTAAAATACAATGTAGAACTTGCCATATAGGGCTTTCTGGAATATGTAATGTAATGAGAAAAAAAGACAGTATTATAGCATATCAGATGTTAATTTTTTTTAACATCTAACCCAAAGCAGGCAATCATCTACACTAAGAAATATTAGAAAAAACAGAAAATGTATATGTTGAGAGCTACAGATAAATTAGAAAACCTTTACTTCTAATGGCTTTGGCTCCAATAATAGTTTTAAAAAGCGATATATAAAGTAACATATGAGACACATTATAAAACAAAAGGAAGATACCTTACAATTAAATCATATGAAGGAAGTATTTAAGCATGAGTTTGAACAGAGTAGCTAAGAGATAAACAATCAGAATTATTCCCTGCTAACCTGATTTAACTTGGGGAGCTATATCCCAGTGTTTCTCTATATTATTATTATTATTTTTAAATAGGCCCCTCTTTATTGCTTTTCCCTACGAAATCCCTGTTTTTAACTTTGTCTTGAAGCAAAATAAATTGATGTTATGATTAATTTATTATCACATTTTATAAATTACTTAACATAATCTCAATGTCTGATAAACATGAGATATTATATAGTTATTGATATGATTACTGAGAAAAACAAAGGTATCTGGTATTTTGTTTAAAACTACTGCAGGTCTCTCCTTATCTGCAGATTTGATTTCTGCAGTTTCAGTTTCCTGTGGTCAACATTGGTCTGAAAATGTTAAATAGAAAATTTCAGACATAAACAATTCATGTTTTAAACTGCATGCTGTTCTCAGTAGCAGGATGAAATCTTACACCATCCTTCCCCCGGAAATGAATCACACCTTTGTTACCCATCTGTTAGTCACCAATGCTGGTGTTCAAATTATCCATCTTATATTAAATAGTGGCCCCAAATGCAAAAGTAGTGGTGTGGACAATTCAGCTGTACTAAAGACAGGCCATAAAGAGCTTCCTATAAATGGCATTGTGAAAGTCCTCTAATTAAGGCAGGAACATCATATGCTGAGGTTGCTGATGTGTGTAATAGCAAATCTTCTACCCACGAAATTGTGAAGAAAGAGAAAGAAATTCAGCTGGTTTTGCTGTCTCATTTTAAACAGCAAATGTTATAGCCACAATGTGTGGTAAGCGCTTGGTTAACATGGAAAACTGTGTGTGTGTTTGTGTGTGTGTGTGTGTGTGTGTGTGTGTGTGTGTGTTGGAAAAAACAGTGAATAGAGAATTTGTTACTGTTCATAGTTTCAGACATCCTTGAAGGGGCTTAAAACATCCCCTCAGATAAGGGGGAACTACTGTAGTTGAAATACCGAAAATAATGTACTCACTAACAAAACATTCTTCCTGAATGCCATACATTTGACATAATTTGGAGGTGATTATTCTAGAATAGTACAGCACAATAGAGTTATTGTATATCACCATCACCTAACATAGTACTTGGCACTAAATGGAGTCTCAAAAAATACATTTTGAATAAATGAATGTTCTCCTTAGAATGCTTTGACTTACTGGCTATAATAGCATATGCAATTTATTTTTGTATAGCACTGGGAATTTTCAAAATGTCTTCACATCTATCCTATTTGATTCTCATACTAATCCTTTAAACAAAAAATATGTATAAGTATTCCTGTTTTATCAATGAACAAACTCTCAGTTGGACCTAAGAATCTACCCTGTGTAATGCTACTTTTTTTAAAATATTTTTTTAGTTGTCAATGGATCTTTTATTTTATTTATTTATGTGTGGTGCTGAGGATTGAACCCAGTGCCTCACACATGCCAGGAAAGCACTCTACCACTGAGCCACAACTCCAGCCCCTGTGTAATGCTACTTTTAAGATGCTTGATAAAGGTTCGTTCCTGCCCCAAACCCTCAACCTGTATGTAATGGTTTGTATGTTGGATTATACAAAGCACTGTGTTTGATTTTTGTGCCAGATGTCCTCAACTGAATTCACCAAGTTTTTTGTTTGCTTGTTTGTTTTAATTCTCAGATATCTCTCAGGGTCCACCTTGGCACCAATTGGCTTTGAAACTTGGCTGTGCTGGAATAATTCTTCTTGGCCTGAGTGTGATCAGGTTGAGTATTTTATGTAAGTTAAGCAAGATATTTGCTTCAGAATATTTAGTCTTATCTCCATCATAAATATAGGAGTATCTTAACACTTGGCTATTCCAAACTTAATAAAAGATGAATAAAATGAAAAGTTACAAGACAACACTTTGAACATTTAGCCCATGCCCACATTGGAAACTTCACATTTCTTTCACATTTTACTTTCTAATTATTCTGAACATCATTATGGGGGTAATATATGTGTGCTCCAATAACTTAAAAGAAGAAAAGGTCATGATTGTGACCAAAAGACAATGATAACAAGGAAAATTAAAATGTCTAATTATGTAAAATGTATTAAGTACCTACTTAATTCCAGATGGCAGTAGACAAGCCCTCCCTTGGAAACAGCACAATTACACTCATTCTGAAGATGAGAGAATTCAGGTGATAGTATAAACAATTTAAAAGTTTTAAATAATTCCCTTCAGCAGACTTATCTAGTAGATAATATGGAACCTAATATCTTCAGGAGTTCACTTGTTCTGTGTTTTTCTCTTTTTTGTCTATATATGCTATCCCCAAACTAGAATCCCTTGGTTACCACATTACAATTGGTTTCATCTGTTCACAGTAGTTTGTTGAAAAACCTAGTTTCCTTGAAGTGATGACATATCCATTCCACCACACATTTTCGTATCTAACCCTCTTCATGTATTTTCCTCCTTATTTACTAGTGATATCCTTAACACAAAAATCACCAATGGAAAAGAGCAGTGTGAACATTCAAGAAAACAGGAATCATACAACAGATAATTTTGTGCCTTGAATTTTCTAAGAATAACAGCTAATATTCAACAGTAAAACAAAAACAGACTCATGGGCAGAGGGAGCACCAATCAACAATAGTGAAGTGTGTTTGTGGATGGGGAAGAGATAAGGAAAGGAGGAACAGGCAAAAAAAAAAAAAAAGACCATAAAAAGAACAGGCAAAAACTCCCCCACCAGATTCCTTGCTCTGAGGCCCCTTCTCTTTGAAGAAGTCTATCTCTGTATCTCTGTGGCTTTTGTAATAAACATACTTCTTGCTTGCTACCTCTGTGTCCTGTTCTTCAATTCTTTGCTAACAGAGACAACAAACCCAGCACCCTTAGATGGTAACAGTTATAATCAAAGATTTCTGAGTATTTATAACAATGTGTATGTGTGGTTGTTTGTGATGTAGCAGGGACAGATTAGAAATACAACTTATTTATTTCTTCTTTGTTTCTTACTGTAGAGATACCATGTCTGTTACAATGCCCTAAACGTTGGCTTCGGCTCCAAGATAAATGCTTGACTTTTCTCGTTCTTCCAAAACTTGGAATGACAGTCTAGCTGACTGCTCCCAAGGAGAATCCAGTTTGCTGTTCATCCAGTATCAGGAAGAATTGGTAAATTGTTAAATAAAAGTCTTTATATAACTTAACACTTCTTAAAAACTGTATCAAAACAGCTAGTCTTCAGCCAAAGGTTTAGTGCAATGGAAGTAGAAACTCTGACTTCAAAAAGCTCATAATTTGGGAGACTGAACAGACATATGACAATTTAACATAATATAATGAATTCAGTAAAAATGGAAATATGTAGAGAGAGATATCACAAAATAAGAAAGAAAGAACTCAGTGGGGAGTTGGGTAATTAGGAAAGACTTCAGAGAGGAGTCAATCCTTGAACTAGATTTTAGGGGATGAGAAGATACAAATCATGGTTAGATAAACATTTTCAATATTAAGTCATGCATTTCATTTCAATTATAGAGATATATACAGGACCTGATAAAGAATGAAGGAATTA
>CM046661.1:74332215-74364831 GCA_025594165.1 Tamias sibiricus
TAGTGCTCTGTCTGATGTGCATGTATTAAATATTTGTTCCCAGTTAGTTGGCTCTCTATTCACCTCACTGATTGTTTCTTTTGCTGAGAAGAAGCTTTTTAGTTTGAATCTATCCCATTCATTAATTCTTGATACTAATACTTGTGCTACAGGATTCTTATTAAGGAACTTGGGGCCTAGTCCAACATGTTGGAAATTGGAGCTTACTTTTTCTTCTATTAGGTGTATTGTGTTTGGTCAATTCCTAGGTCCTTGATCCACTTTGAATTGAATTTTGTGCATGGTGAGAGATAAGGGTTTAGTTTCATTTGTTGCATATGGATTTCCAGTTTTCCCAGCACCATTTGTTGAAGAGGCTATCCTTTCCTCACTGTACATTTTTGGCACCTTTGTCTAATATTATAAGATAGCTGAAATTATATGTATTCATCTCTGTGTCCTCAATTCTGTACCATTGGTCTACCCGTGTGTTTTTGGTGCCAATACCATGCTGTTTTTGTTACTATTGCTCTATAGTATAATTTAAAGTCTGGCATGGTGATGCCCCCTGCTTCACTTTTCTTGCTCAGGATTGCTTTAGCTATTCTGGGTCTCTTATTTTTCCAGATGAATTTCATGACTGCATTTTCTATTTCTTTGAGGAATGTTATTGGGATTTTGATTGGAATTGCATTAAATCTGTATAATGCTTTTGGTAGTATAGACATTTTGACAATTTTAATTCTGCTATCCAAGAACAAGGTAGGTCTTTCCATCTTCTGAGGTCTTCTACAATTTCTTTCTTTAGTTTTCTTTAGTTTTCATTATAGAGGTCCTTCATCTCTTTTGTTAAGTTGATTCCCAGGTATTTTATTAGTATTATTTTTTGATGCTATTGTAAATGGGGTAGTTTTCATCATTTTCCTTTCAGAGGATTTGTCACTGATGTACAAAAATGCCTTTGGACTTATGGGTATTGATTTTGTATTTTGCTACTTTGCTGAATTCATTTACTAGTTGTAAAAGTTTTCTGGTAGAGTTTTTTGGGTCTTTCTAGGTATATTATCATGTCATCAGCAAATAGTGCTAATTTGAGCTCTTCTTTTCCTATCTGGATCCCTTTAATTTCTTTTGTCTGTCTAATTGCTCTGGCCAGAGTTTCAAGTACTATGTTAAATAACAGTGGTGAAAGGGGGCATCCCTGTCTTGTTCCAGTTTTTAGAGGGAATGGTTTCAATTTTTCTCCATTTAGGATAATGTTAGCCTGGGGCTTTGCATAAATAGCTTTTATAATATTGAGATATGTTCCTGTTATCCCTAGTTTTTCTAGTGTTTTGAACATAAAGTGGTGTTGTATTTTGTCGAATGCTTTCTCTGCATCTATTGAGATGATCATATGGTTTTTATCTTTAAGTCTATTGATGTGATGTATTATGTTTATTGATTTCCGAATGTTGAACCAACCTTGCATCCCTGGGGTAAACCCCCACTTGATCGTGGTGCACTATCTTTTTGATATGTTTTTGTATTCAATTTGCCAGGATTTTGTTGAGATTTTTTGCATCTATGTTCATTAAAGTTATTGGCCTGAAGTTTTCCTTTTTGGCTGCATCTTTGCCTGGCTTTGGAATTAATGTAATATTTATTGGCCTCATAAAAAGAGTCTGGGAGAGCTCCCTCTTTTTTTATTTTTGAAATAAGTTGAAGAGCAATGGAATTAGTTATTCTTTGAAGATCTTGTAGAATTCGGCTATAAACCCATGAGGTCCTGGGCTTTTTCTAGCTGGTAGTTTTTTGATGGCGTCTTCTATTTCTTCACTTAAAATTGATCTATTTAAATTGTGTAGATCTTCCAGTTCCAGTTTGTGCAATTTATATGACTCTAGAAATCTGTCAATGCCTTCAATATTTTCTATTTTATTAGAGTACAAGTTTTCAAAGTAACTTCTAATTATCTTTTGTATATCTGAGGTGTTTGTTGTGATATTTCCTTTTTCATCACTTATGTTAGTGATTTGAGTTTTTTCTCTCCTTCTTTTTGTTAGAATTGATTAGGGTCTTTCAATTTTATTTAATTTTTCAAAGAACCAACTTTTAGTTTTGTCAATTCTTTGAATTGTTTCTTTAGTCTCAATCTCATTGATTTCAGTTCTAATTTTAATTATTTTCTGTCTTCTACTGCTCTTATTGTTGGTCTGTTCTTCTTTTTCTAGTGCTTTGAGCTGTGATGTTAAGTCATTTATTTGTTGGTTTTTTTCCTTTTAAGGAATGAACTCAGTGCAATGAATTTTCTTCTTAATACAGCCTTCATAGTGTCCCAGAGATTTCTATAAGATGTATCTGTGTTCTCATTTACCTCTAGGAATTTTTTAATCTCCTCCTTGATGTCTTCTTCAACCCATTGTTCATTCAGTAGCATGTTGTTTAGCTTCCAGATGTTGGAGTAGTTTTTTTTTTTTTTTAATTTCTTGTTTCATCATTGATTTCCAATTTCATTCCATTATGGCCTGATAGAATGCAGGGTAGTATCTCTACTTTTTTATATTTGCTGAGAGTTGCCTTGTGGCATAATATATGGTCTATTTTGGAGAAGGAGCCATGTGCTGCTGAGAAGAAAGTGTATTTGCTTACTGAGGGATGAAATATTCTATATATGTCCGTTAGGTCTAAGTTGTTAATTGTTTTAATGTGGCCTAAAATTTCTTTATTTAGCTTTTGTTTGGATGATATTTTCCAGTGGTGAAAGAGGTGTGTTGAAGTCTCCTAGGATAACTGTGTTGTGATCTATTTTACTCTTGAACTTGAGAAGGGTTTGATGAATGTAGGTGCTCCATTATTTGGGGCATATAGATTTATAATTGTTATATCTTGTTGATGAATGGTTCCCTTAATCAGTAAGAAATATCCATCTTTGTCCCTTTTGATTAACTTTGGCTTGAAGTCTACCTTATTTGATATGAGAATGGAAACCCCTGCATGCTTCCGTGGCCCATGTGAGTGGTAAGATTTTTCCCAGCCTTTTACCTTCAGTCTCTTGATGTCTTTTTCTATGAGGTATGTTTCTTGGAGACAGCATATTTTTGGGTTGTTTCTTTTAATCCAGTCTGACAATCTGTGTCTTTTGAATGGTGAATTTAGGCCTTAAAAATTCAAGATTATTACTGAGATGTGATTCGTATTCCCATCCATTTTTATTTGTTTATGGTATTTAACTTGATTTGGTTTCTCCTCTGGTTGGAAATTCCTTTAGTTTAATATCTCCCTTTGTTGATTTTCATTGTTATTTTTCTGCTGGCTTTCGAGTTGTGAACTCTTTTAACTTTTGTTTGTCGTGGAAGGTTTTTATGTCATCTTTGAATCTAAAGCTTAATTTTGCTGAGTATAAGATTCTTTGTTGACATCCCTTTTCTTTCAGAGCTTGAAATATGCTATTCCAGGATCTTCTAGCTTTTAAGTTCTGGATTGAGAAATCTGAACATAGTCTAATTTGTTTCCCCCTATGTGTAATCTGCTTCTTTCTCTTGTGGCTTGTAATATTCTCTCCTTGCTCAGTATATTAGGCATTGTCATTATGATGTGACTTGGTGTGGATCTGTTGTGATTTGTACGTTTGGTGTTCGGTAAGCCTCTTGGACTTAGTTTTCCCATTCATTCCTCAGGTTTGGAAAATTTTTTTCTGCTATTATTTTTATTGAATAAATTACTCATTCCTTTGGCTTGAAACTCTGCACCTTCTTCTACTTCAATCACTCTTAAATTTGGTCTTTTTATATTGTCCCATATTTCTTGAATGTTCTGTTCTTGATTTTTTTTTTTTTACCATTTTTGCTGTGTTTTCTACATTTTTTTCCAAATTGTATATTTTGTCTTTGTTATCTGAGTTCCTTTCTTCCAGGTGGTCTAATCTATTGGTGATGCTTTCAATAGAGAATTTAATTTGGTTTATTGCTTCTTTCATTTCCAGAATTTCTGTTTGGTTTCTTTTTAGAACCTCTATCTCTCTATTGAAGTAGTCTTTTGCTTCTTGTATTTGTTTATGAAGTTCTTTGTCAAAGTGATCTTTTACTACCTGTATTTGCTCTTTCACCTCCTTCTTGAATTCATTCTTGAGCTCCATAATCATTTGGATTATGTATTTCTTGAATTCCTGTTCTGACATTAGATCTACTGTGCTTGCCAAGGAATCTGCTAATGAGGTTTGTTGATTTGTTTGGGACATTTTCTTCCCTTGTTTTTTTTTATATTGCTTATGTGTCTTTTCTTTTATCACTGTGGAATCTTGACTTTTTTGTTTTTACCTTAAGGTCTAATGATGCTCCTGTTGTACAATGCTATCAGCTCCCCTTATACATACTTTACACGTTAAAATAAGACATTTTATATTCAGTTAATCACAATTTGTCACAATGTACAGAGTTAGAGAATTTAGATATTTTCTCCAATATACTCCGAGTGATTGTAATGGGGTATATAATTTCAGATATTGGGAACAAATGTGATTTGCTTAGGAGGAAGGAGGGAAGGATATTGCTCCCCCCCCTTTGGAAGTGTAAAATTAGAAATTTATGAAGTAGTTTAATAGCAGAAGAGAGAGGAAATGAATTGAACAGTTTAGTGTGAAGTGCTAGTGCTCTTCCTCAGTTGAATGGTCACAGGGGGTTGTCATGCTGGACTTGGATACGGGTTCCCCCGCTGGCTGATGGTCCTCCAGTCGCGGGTTCCTCCTTGCCTGTTTGCTGGTCTCTGAGCGCTGCTTTCTCTCCAGCTTTACTGCTGAGGGTCGTGTCTGGCCGAGTGTGGATTTGAACTGGCGTTGTCACCCCGTGGTCTGCTGTGGTCTCCCAGCTCTGATCACGCTGTTTTCACTGGTTTCACTGCTGAAGGTCATGGCATTCCGAGTGTGGATTTGTTCTGGTGTTGCAGTTGCGCTGTCTCCCGCGGTCTCCCAGCTCTGGCTTTGTTCCTCACCACCTGTGCTCTGGGCGGTGCTGCAGATGGTTTGTCTTGCTCACTCCCCAGTTGGTCGCAATATTCAAGCCATCCAGGAGTTGAGCATTTTCAGTCTCTCTCTCTCTATATATATATATGTTGAAAAGCTATTTATCTGCTTTGTTGGATTCTTTCCTCAGAGCAGCCCTGAAGAGCGGCTTCCTCTAATCCGCCACCTTGGATCCTCCCTCCACCACACATTTTTGTATCTAACCCTCTTCATGTATTTTCCCCCTTATTTACTAGTGATATCCTTAACAAAAAAATCATCAATGGAAAAGAGCAGTGTGGATGTTCAAGAAAACAGGAATTATACAACAGGTAATTTTGTGCCTTGAATTTCCTAAGAATAACAGCTAATAGTCAATAGTAAAACAAAAACAGACTCATGGGCAGAGGGAGCACCAATCAATAATAGGGAAGTGTGTTTGTGGATGGGGAAGAGATAAGGAATGGAGGAAATTCCAGAGACCATAAAAAGAATAGGCAAAAACTCCCCCACCAGATTCCCTGCTCTGAGGCCCCTTCTCTTTGGAGGAATCTATCTCTGTATCTCTGTGGCTTTTGTAATAAACATACTTCTTGCTTGCTACCTCTGTGTCCTGTTCTTCAATTCTTTGCTGAATAGAGACAACAAACCCAGCACCCTTAGATGGTAACAGTTATAATCAAAGACTTCTGAGTCTTTATAACAATGTGTATGTGTGGTTGTTTGCAATGTAGCAGGGACAGATTAGAAATACAACACTTATTTATTTATTCTTTGTTTCTTACTGTAGAGACACCACATCTGTTACAATGCCCTAATCATTGGTTTCAGCTCCAAGATAAATGCTTGACTTTTTCTGGTTCTTCCAAAACTTGGAATGACAGTCTAGCTGACTGCTCCCAAGGAGAATCCAGTTTGCTGTTCATCCAACATCAGGAAGAATTGGTAAATTGTTAAATAAAAGTCTTTATATAACTTAACACTTTTTAAAAACTGTATCAAAACAGCTAGGTCTTAGCCAAAGGTTTAGTGCAATGGAAGTAGAAACTTTGACTTCAAAAAGCTTATAATTTGGGAGACTGACCAGACATATGACAATTTAATATAATGTAATGAATTCAGTAAAAATAGAAATATGTAGAGAGAGATATCACAAAAGAAGGAAGAAATAACTCATTGGGGAATTGGGTAATTAGGAAAGACTTCAGAGAGGAGGTGGTCCTTGAACTAGAGATTTTAGGGGATGAGAAGATACAAATCATGGTTAGATAAACATTTTCAATATTAAGTTATGTATTTCATTTCAATTATAGAGATCCATATACAGGACCAGATAGAGAATAAAGGAATTATATATTGGATTGGACTAAAATTTATATCATCAGAGAAGAACTGGAAGTGGATAAATGGCTCTTTATTAAATCATGACATGTGAGTATTAGGTGAGCTCATTTGAATATTTAGTTCACATCAGGTTCACATTGCAAAAATACAAAAAAGGGCTAGTAACATTAATGAAAATTGAAGATTGAATTTTATAGTTTTAATTTGGTTTATCCATTCTCCATAGGTTCAAAATAGGCTGGGAAGACAAATAACTCCAAAGTAGAATGGAAAGTACTGTGTATGAAAAAACACCAGCCCTTTATCAGAACATATGTTTTCATCTGCATTGGAGTGTTAAAGGACAAGGACTAACTCTGGGAAGGATGCATAATTTCTTCTTAAAATGTGTCCATGGAGACTATTGGCCCTTAGAATTTCTGAAGCACTATTTTTTAAAATAGTGATGAAAAAGCATCATAGTGGATCATGAACCAATTCAGTAGGTCACAACCAGCATAGAGAGAGAGAGAGAAAAAAAGATTATAAATAAAAAAATAGTACATATCAGAGTGTGGAATTTAGATGCAGAACAGGGACTACCCACATTGTGGCAAACATTATAGTATATTTTTATCCAGTATTATGAAGAGACAGCTATTTTGGGGAATGTGAGAATATATGCATAACTAATAAAGAAGCCACTTGCTATTTTCTCTTAAGTATGTGATTTTTTATTGAATAATATTGTCAAGAGTACCCTCAATGTTAAATTACATATTTTTAGCAGAATTCATGGATAGTTGTACAGCAAAGAGCAGAGTATTCTTTTCTTTCACAAGCAAAAGATCCAACAGAGTTTCTGTAAAGAATATCCAATGAATTTTCACAAGAAATGACATTAAGTTTGAATTTAGTGGATCTTGAACAATTTAATTAAATTTGCATAAATTAAGACTTAAAATATATTTATTAATCATTCAAAAAACAAGAGGTTGAAATTTAAAACACTGGAACATTCAGGTTTATGTAAAATACTGTGCTAAGGTATTAAAGTATGGAAAATATTAAACATTAAAAAGAATATTGGCTTAATTAGCAAATTTTGACATTGTAGAACCCATCTTCTAAAATATTTTTTAAGTATGAGATTTTAAAATGAAGATTATTAAAAATAATTTTTCTGAACTAGAATACATTTTTGAAAAAGGAAATGTATATTCTGTTTAATAAAATCTATCTCGATTTTTCATAGTGTTTTCTGGGGATTTTTTACTATACTTTATTTATATTGAAATTAAGTTTGAGTCCAGCTTGCTGGCACACACCTGTAATCCATGTTACTCGGGAAGCTGAGGAAGTTCAAGGCCAGCCTCAGCAATTTAGAAAACCCTGTCTCAAAATAAATTAGAACAGCTGGGAGTGTAGTTTAGTGGTTAAGGTCCCTTAAAAAAGATATTAAACTTGATTTCAATTTATTTTTTATCTTTTAATACACAGTAAGGATTTATTTAGATTTATTAAGTATAGTTAGTGTGTGTGCATGTATGTGTGTGTGTGTGTGTGTGTGTGTGTGTGTTAACTAGGCCATGATGTAAAAGGCTTATTTCATTGTGGTCACAGTAAAAATAAGATTTGAAAACACACAAGGGTTTGTGAAGAAAATATGCAGAAATATATTTGAGCCTCCTACTTTAGCCTGAGGATAAAATTAGATGCTTTGTTTGAGATGTGGTCATCAGGTATACCTTGGAAGCTATTATGGCATAGTAGGAGATTCAGTTAAACTGTGCAACTCTCTATTATTTCAACTCTCTAGCACCTTGTTTTCAAATAAAGGGAAAGAAAGGAGAGGACAATATATTTCTATAGAATTATTTGGGAATTAAATAGGATAATGTCAGAGAATTCATCAGTCATCTGGTTAGGGAAGGCCTGCCAAGCCATTGAGGGCCTTTTGAAAGAGAGTCATTGACTTGGCCGGATTTGCCATATAGAAATTACCCCCAAAATTGAAGAAATACTTTGAAGGATGTGAGACATAAAATATAGCGGGTATTTACAACAGCTAAGTTAAGGAAAGTTCATGGTTTGGCTAGAATGCTGGCACTAGATAAATCAGATTAGCTGCTCAGGCCCAACGGGAACATGAAGAAGAGGAACATAGCCAGGCGCGGTGGCGCACGCCTGTAATCCCAGCACTTTGGGAGGCTGAGGCAGGAGGATCGCGAGTTCAAAGCCAGCCTCAGCAATGGCGAGGCACTTAGCAACTCAGTGAGACCCTGTCTCTAATAAAATACAAAAAAGGGGCTGGGGATGTGGCCAGTGGTCGAGTGCCCCTGAGTTCAATACCTGGTACCACAAAAAAAAAAAAAAAAAAAAAAAAAAAAAAAAAAAAAAAGAAAAAAGAAACAAAGGAGAAAAATAAAAGCCATGATGGAGCCTTGACCACTGCCTCTACCTTCTGTTTGAGACAAATTAAATGAGTCTTACACTCACCTCTCCCTTGCAGCCAACCCCATATTGGCCCTTCCCATTGTTCAAAGTTTATTCTCATCCCACCTACAATAAACCACAATATCCATTGTTGTTGGAACTAAAGTAGATTGAAGCAGATACCCACCAACCTCTGCTTGGAATGAGAATGAAAGGAACCCTGACTACATGCACATTAACTGTGTCTCCATTCCCCTGCATTCACTTCTATAAACCTTATGTACCCTTTCTTCATCTGGTTGCATTTACCAACACAGTGTTTGTTTGAACATTGTCATACATTTATGTTTCATCTCAGTGCTTCACCCAAATGTTGTGAGACCCCATATATTTGAGAAAAACTGAGGCTCAGTGAAGTAAAGAAATGTCATATAATATGTAATATATAATAAGAAGGTTTAATTACCAGTTTCCAAAGCTTCTATATATATGTGTGTGTGTTCATCCTGAAGTTTCTTGTTAGAAGGACTTTTTTCCAAGTGAAGATGAAGTTCCAGAGATTTATATTAACTTTATCTTAAAAGTGTATGTCATTATGTTTGAGAAAATACTAAACAGTAAGAGGTTTTTCTTTTTCTCCTCAGTTTAAAAATTTTTGGTGAAAATAAAGAAAACAGCTGTGCTGCCATCACAAAGATGAAAGTGTTTTCTGAGAGCTGTGATTCAGAAAACAAATGGATCTGTGAAAAGAATCTACAACCTGTTAGAAATAAAATATTTTGACTATGAATCCCACCTCAATTTCTTTACTTTCCATTACAGATCTCTGCAATTTTAACTGTGTATATTGTGTAAACTGTACATTTAGAGACACAAAGTGAACAACTGCAGAGAATTCTAAAAACATAAAGAATCTTACAGAATGTCCAATCCATTTATTCTGTAAGGGAAGAAAAAGACACAGACATATAATTTTAAGAGACAGTGATATTCTATGGAAAGCAGCCCAGGAAGCTGAATGGAAGTGGATTTTAATCCTAAAGAGCAAGTGTGTCCTTTGCTAATCCCTCTGAGCCTCAGCGCACATGAGTTGTACTAAATGATTCCTAAAGTCCTGTGCAACTCTCATAGTCTGTCTTGTTCTGTACTATCACACAACTGAGTTGTGGAAGAACATGATGAAAATCCTTTCTCTCAACTCTGACACCAGAGACCCATAAGTAAAGGAATTTGGGAAGGGGTCCACTATAGTCTGGATGTCCCCTCCAAAACTCATGCTGAAATTTAATTGCCATTGCAACAGTATTAAAAGGTAAGACCCTTAAGAGATTAACCTGTGCAGGCTCCACCATCACAAAGTAGCTTAATACCGTTACCATGGGGATGGTTGTTATGAAAGTAAGCTCTCACCACGTGATGCCCTCCGCCATGTCATGATGCAGCAAGAAGCCCTCACCAGGTGCTGGCACCTTGTTATTGGAATTCCCAGTCTTCAGAACTGTGAAAAATAAATTTCTTTTCTTCTCAGGTGTTCTGTTATAGCCACAGAAAATGGACTAAGACAGGTTTTTGGCTCTTCTCACCCTCCACAGGCCTTCCCATTTTAACACTTCCTTTCTTCCACATATCCTTCTTCCTATGGCTCACAAATTATACCCATAATGTAATTATATCTTTCATTATTCTAACAGAAAACAAATGACCTGTTTTCTTCAGCTCTTCAGTTGGATAAATTAACGTAAAACCAAAATGAAGTATTTTTTTCCTTATAGGTCCTTTGAATTCCACTTTTCTAAAAATATACCACATTTTTTTTTCCTAGGGAGACATTCTGTAATGATATTGAATTTACTATAAAAATAAATAAAAAATTTCTGTAAAAGTAGACATACACTTAACCTGAACATTCAATGACAAATTGAATTATATAAATTCAAGTAGTATAATGGCCAAACTATCTTAATTTTCATTTCCCAGGATTGAAAATTTATAATACTTGTTAATATGTTTTGACATGCCATAAGTATATTAAAATCTAAGTATAATTTATCTTATGAAAATTACATAGGAAACAAATTATTTAGGAAAACATTTTAAGTGAAAACATTATTATAAAACAACACATAATAAAAGTGACATTTTGAAGTATATGATACTTCTGGGCAAAGACCTGTAATGACACTAATAGAATAGAAATCTGAAGAAAATATTTCTATAACTGACAATGTGCAGTCACACCTCTTGGACAGGTGATGATAATAACATTCTAAAATGATTCAGGATAAGACTCTGTAAGTCTATTCATTTAGCTCAGAATTTATTCTACTCATTGACCTTTTCCTCCCCCTCATTAGGTCTGAAGGCAAATGGACCTAAAGCACACATCTACAAGAAAGTTTTCCAGTGAAGCTAACCCTACGAACTTAAGTAAACTGTCAGTGTCATTTCTATTTCATTGTTAAATGATTAAGTAAATTTATATTAGATATGATACAGCTGAGATCCCCTCAAACAATAAAAGAAGTAAAACTCAAACTATAAAGGAAGTAAATCTATAAAAGTTAGACATGAAAGTCATGTCCAACCCTCTCTAAGCAGGTTTACAAACCACTAGGTCTAAGGGGAAAATTTTGGTTGCAGTATTTGAGTAAATGTTTATTGAAATGAACTGGAACTCTAAGTCACCTGAAAAAAGGATACTTAGAATGGAATTCAAAGGAACATTTTATAGTTTGGTGGGAATGAAAACTGATATAGCCTTCAATAAAAATAGTTTCCTAAAAAAAAAAAAAAAAAAAAAAAACATTAAAAATAGAACAACCATATGATCCAGCGATTCCACTTCTGGGTATAAAAGAAAAATCTGAGATGTAGCAAACCTCATTGTAAAGGCTGGTAGATTAAAGGTGGAAGAGATAAGGGAAGTTAATCATAATTTTCTTAAGTGCTTTGTTATTTTTGATGTCACACTGGACTGATGCACATACAAACATATATTTGTGACATCACATTAACAATGAAATTTAGACAAATGCACAGATATAAAAACATATAATAAAAAAGAAAAAAATACAATTGTGTATACACTAAAGAGAGGATCTTTTGTCCTGGCCAGGAGGAATGAGACTTAAATTGTGAATTTATAGGAGGACTCTTTTAAGGGAATCATTCCATAACTTCATCTTGGTCTCTTGATTTTGTACTTGTTTTATTAATCTTGATTCTCACACAACTCATCTTGATCTTTTTGATTTGTGTACCTGTTTTTTATAATCTAGATGGTATCCATAATGGGGAGGATTCATGCTTTGGAAAAACACAAACTGATCCTCTCCCCCAAATTAATACCGGATCTGGGACCCTTCCATGTACCTAAAAGAACATCCTTCCAGTAAACCAAAGGTTTATGTTGTTTGTGTGGATTCCCAGTGTCTGTCTCCAGCAAATATCACATTAGAGTCTAAAGTTAAAAAATTTAAGGTAAACAGGGCAACTGCCAATCTGTCCCTAGGATTTGTCCAATTTCCTTCTTTTTGCTTTATAGCATAATTTTGAGTATTGTGATTAGCTTGTTCAATTATACCTTGACCTTGAGTATTGTATGGTATACACCTGTTTTATGGGTATATATTGAATTTTGCGCAAAACTGTTTGAAAGATGAGGGACGTATATGCAGGGCCATTATCTGTCTTAAGCATTTTGGGGATGCCCAATGCAGCAAAAGCTTGTAGACAATGAGATGTAACATCTTTAACTTTTTCTCCAGCATGTAAGGAAGCAAAAATCATGCCTGAGCATGTATCTATGGTCCATGAATAAATCGCAATTTTTCCAAAACTTGGCTCATGGAGTGACATCCATCTGCCACAATGATTGGGCATTAATCCTCTTGGGTTAACCCATAATGTGGATTGGGATTTAAAAGGATACTTAGTATGGAATTCAAAGGAACATTTTATAGTTTGGTGGGAATGAAAACTGATATAGCCTTCAATAAAAATAGTTTCCTAAAAAAAAAAAAAAAAAAAAAAAAAAAACATTAAAAATAGAACAACCATATGATCCAGCGATTCCACTTCTGGGTATAAAAGAAAAATCTGAGATGTAGCAAACCTCATTGTAAAGGCTGGTAGATTAAAGGTGGAAGAGATAAGGGAAGTTAATCAATGAACAACTATAGGCCAAAGTCAAAGAAAAGGACTTCTACATTCCTAAATATATGTTAAAATCTTGACCGTACAGTATGGAGATTCCTTGGAAAACTGGGAATGGAACCTCTTCTGACCCAGCCATCCCACCACTGGGTCTATTCCCAAAGGACTTAAAAACAGCATACTACAGGGACACAGCCATATCAATGTTTATAGCAGCACAATTCACAATACCTAGGTTGTGTAACCAACCTAGATGCCCCTCAGTAGATGAGTGGATAAAGAAAATGTTGTATATATATATACAATGTAATATTACTCAGCAATAAAAGAGAATAAAATAATGGCATTCACAGGTAAATGGATGAAGTTGGAGAATATAATGCTAAGTGAAGTTAGCCAATCTCAAAAATCCAAATGCCAAATGTTTTCTCTGATATAAGGAGGCTGATTCACAGTGGGGTTGGAACGGGGAGCATAGGCGGATTAGAGGAACACTAGAAAGGTCAATGGGGAGGGAGTGGTAGGGATGGGGCAAGGGGCTATAAAGGAAAAAAAAAAGATGGTAGAATGAGATGGATATCATTTCCCTAAGTGCATATATGAGACACGAATAGTATGAATAATACTTTGTAAACAATGATATGTAAAAGTATGCTATATATGTGTATTACAAATTGTAATGCATTCTACTATTATATACAACAACTTCGAATGAATTAAAAAAAAAAAAAAAAACTAAGGGAAAAAAAAGAAATTAAAAAAACTTTGACTAATGACCCCTGGTGGCCAAACCCTGAAACTACCACCTCTCGTTTATGTACAGGCTTTCTGCATTAAATCTAATTAATTCAGAAGCAACAACTACTTCTATTTATGGACTTCCATCTGATCTCAAAATTTTATCCATTTTGTGTTATCCTTTTATTTTATTCAGCTTTTCCACCACTATGACCAAAAGATTTGACAAGAACAATTTTAGAGGAGGAAAATTTTATTTGGCACTCATTGTTTCAGAGGTCTCCGTTCATAGATGGCCACCTCCATTGCTCTGGTTTTGAGGTGAGGCAGAATTGTGGAGGAGGGAAGTTGCTCAAGACATGGCAACCAGGAAGGATAGAGATTGAGTTAGAGCACTCTACTCACTAGGGACAAAATGTACACGCCAAAGGCATGTTCCCAGTTACCTACCTCCTCCAACCACACCCTATCTGCCTACAGTTATGGCTCAGTTAATCCATATCTGTGGATTATTACACTGATTAGATTAAAACTCTCATATCCAATCGTTTCACCTCTGACTATTTTTGCACTATTGCACACGAGACCACATATAAGAACCATAACATTCAACCCCTGCCCCCCAAAGCTCATGCCCTTCTCACAATTTAAAATACATTTAATATGCCAGATGTGGTGGTGCACACCTCTAATCCCAGTGGCTTGAGAGGCTGAGGCAGGAGTATTGTGAGTTCAAAGCCAACCTCATCAATGGCAAGGTGTTAAGCAACTCAGTGAGACCGTGTCTCTAAATAAAATACAAAACAGGGCTGGGAATGTGGCTCAATGGTTGAGTGCCCCAGAGTTTAATCCCTGGCACCCCCCCCCCCCGAAATACGTTTAACCTATTTCCAAGAGATCCCATAATCTTAATAGTTCCACCATTACTCAAGCATCCAAATTCAAAGTCTCCTGAGACTCAAGGTAAAACTTGCACCATGAGCCTTTGTAAAAATCAAAAGCAAATTACATACATTTAATATGTAATGGCACACACTAAATATTTTAATTCTATAACAAAAAAATAAGGGCATAGAAAGAAAGAATGAAATCCAGCTGGGCAAACAAGTCCTGTAGTTCTACCTCCAGCATCTGGGACACATAGCATGGTGATCCATTCCTGTATGGCCTTGCTGGTTGCAGCCCTCGTGCCTCTCTCTTGAATTGTTTCTGCTCAATTCCTACAGCTTTCTTCTAAAGATATCCCATGTTAATGGCATCTCTTAATCTCAGGGCTCTCCAGTGAAGCTTTGGCTTTCTTCCTATATCTTCAGGCATCACCCTCTCAGGGCAGTCTGCAGGGATTTCTACCCTGCTGCAATTTGTCTGATCTCCCTGACCTTCCTTTGAAATCTTAGTGGAAGCCTCCATGACCTTGTAACTCCAGCATCATGAATTCCTGAAGAACCAGCACTGAAGGATATGGAAAATGGTAACCCCAATACAGTGTGACCCAGGAGTAGGAAGGGAAGAAGGCAAAATATTCATCCTTCCCCAATAAAACCTTTCCCAGGGACAAGACAGTCTCTGATAAGGAAGCATACATCAATTCTAAAATGGCAGTCCCAGTAAACATTTATTCTTTATGATATGATAACCCCTGGAGGAAAAAGATAAGCATTGAGGCCCTCCATCCTTTTTCAGTAAAAACAAGTTTTAGATTTTTTTCCCTGAACACCCAAACTGACACATTCTGACAAAGTCTCCAATGATTAAGTCACCTTTTAGTGTAACCTATAAAAACCCAGACCCCTCCTATAACCAGTGGTCATTTTCTACCCAGAAAGTGAGCCATTCTGATGCCTGACTGATCGACTCCACAGCCAAATAAAAGGCATTGCTGATCCATGAGGTGCCCCCATGGCCTTCATTTGTGCTTACAAGCACCACAAGGTTGATGCCAAGATCTGTCATCATCTCAAGCAGTAGCTAGTAGCTAAGCCTCCTGGGACCATGGCTGCAGGAACCTTTGAGTGTTTGGGAAAGTGAACCCAGTGAAACAGCTTCCTAAGTTCCCCTGTGTAAGCAGGGTGCCCCACTGGTCTTTTTTCAAAGGAATTTTTACCTTTACTCCCTTGAGCCTGAAATGGGGGTGGTCTTACCAATTCCTCAGCTGCTCTTAAGCCATCTTTCCTATTGCCTCTGGATAAAGTCTTCAGCATTTCTAAAGGCTAAGGAAAATATTAAAGATCTTCCCTCTCCACGTGTCAGCCGTGACCTTTGCACACCCTTGATGAAACATCTAAAGAAGGCTGCCTTCTAGTGGGGTTGGCTCCCTCTTGAGCACTCTGAGTTATTCACTTATCTCAGGTATCACTCCCTCCCTTCTAGGATCTGGCCAGTCTTTGTGGGGATAAGTGTGCTTGAGCAGATCACTAGGTCATGCAGTTTGTTAGAACAGAGCTTCCTTTGTTCTACCTTGTATTTAATGAGGAATAAGACTTTGGAGTCTCACCCATGGAGAGGACCTCTGTCCAGGACTTCCCAGTCAGGACCCTGAAAAGCTGCCCAGGACTCTTCAGCTGCATGACTTCAGGTGGGGCTGTTTCTCCTGAATTGATGGTGTATTTTCTTCTCTTCCTCTCTCACCTATCACTTTTGCTTTTTCTCTTGCTTTCATATGGTTCCTAAAATAAATGCTATCTTGTATAAAAAGTCTCTTTATTGTCTATGGGATCTGACCTACCAAATTCAGACCTACCTATTGCTTCAATGCACAATTTCTTTACTGACTGTAATATCTTTAACAACCATAACTTCTTCAACCACAGTTTTACTCACTCACACCTTTCTGGTCAAACAGGAAGTTTTTCAAATCTTGCTGCTCTTCTTTCTGCTTCTGATATCACAGTAAACTTGGCAAAAAAACCCTGCCATATCCATATCACCACCTGAATACTGTGATACCTTGAAATTTAAATTCAGACTCACAGAAAGTCTCAGGATACAATGTAAATGATGTCTTTGCCAAAATACAACATAAATGGCCTCTCATCCAATTTCCAATAGGGTACTCCTCCTCTGAAACCTCACAAGCCCAACCTTTGTTGTGCATGGTATGTCCTATAGGTATTTTGGTCTTCTGCGTTCCCACCAGCCTCACCAATTAGGTTCCACTTACAACAATCTAAAGCTTTGCCAGCTTGCATCTCTAAACTATTCAAAATCTCCCCCTTCCCCACACCTGCAGCAAACCAGTTCCAAAGATTTTTGAAACACATGATCATGTTAGTCATGGAAATAACTTTGTGTTGTGGTACCAATATCTGTTTTGGTCAGCTTTTTTTTTTTTTTTTTTTTTTTCAAACAAGGGAGGCTGAACCACTCCATTTTTTTTTTACAAAGGTAAAGAGACCCTTTCTACTTAAAAACATGATCCAGGATACTGAATCCTCATCATTCTCCAAACACATCCTCACATTTTCTTACTTCACAGTTTAATGTGTAAGCCTGAGACCCTCTATCACCCAGTTCCTTCATTCTTTACCACTCCAGGATGGCCAGGCAGCCATCCCCCCACATCAGCCCAGCCACTGGTGCTAGTAATTAAAGAAGGATCAAATTCAATGTTAATATTTTAATATTTTTTTTCTCTAAATCTCTTCTTAAAATATGTAATCAAGCCTGGCGCGGTGGCGCAAGCCTGTAATCTCAGCACTTGGGAGGCTGAGGCAGGAGGATCTCGAGTTCAAAGCCAACCTCAGCAATGGCGAGGCACTTAGCAACTCAGTGAGACCCTGTCTCTAATAAGATACAAAAAAAGGGCTGGGGATGTGGCCCAGTGGTCGAGTGCCCCTGAGTTCAATCTCCCCTACCAAAAAAAAAAAAAAAAAAAAAAGGAATCTATTTTTTCTTCTCACTTTTCTGAAATATGATTTGATAGCTGACTTTTTGGCAGCAATTCAAGCTAACTTTCTGCAGCTATTTGTAGTAAACTCCATTCTGCTACATTATAAACTCACTTATTTTCTTTTTTTAATTTTTGTTTTGTTTTGGTTTTGTGGCCACTTTTTTCCCCTTTCAAAGAGGCAACACAGAATAAAGACAAAAATGATATTAGTCAGAACATGTTTACCCAATTTGTCCCTTTGTAATATCTATTTCCGATACAACAAATAAAATTGGATTATTCATTAATTTAAGTTACCTATTTTTCAGAGTTTCTATCTCTTTTTTGAAGTAATCTTTTGCTACCTGTATTTGCTCTCTTATATCTTTGTTGTAGTGATCAATTTTTGCCTGTATTTGCTCATTTAGATCATTCTTTGATTCACAGATCATTTTAATTATGAACCTTCTGAACTCCTTCTCTGACATTTCATCAACTT
The DNA here is from genome assembly GCA_025594165.1 of Tamias sibiricus. Classification (NCBI taxonomy): domain Eukaryota; kingdom Metazoa; phylum Chordata; class Mammalia; order Rodentia; family Sciuridae; genus Tamias; species Tamias sibiricus. The sequence goes on from CM046661.1 coordinate 74,350,192, forward strand.
CGCTGAGCATGGGTTCTGTTATTGTAGAATCCTGGTTTGTCTGGGGTATTTTCCTCCCTTGTTTTTTCATGTTGTCTATTTGCCTTACTTTCTTGCAGTGTAGATCTGAGTTGTTACAATTTCTTCCTTGTATTCTTATAATACTCTTGCAGGTTGTCTGTGCCTCCCCTTAGCGCTGGACTATCAGAACCTGCCGCTGACCCTCAGAGTATGCTACCTGGGGTTGGGTTCATGCTGGTTGGTGTGGGTCGAACTGGTTGAGTCTGAGTTCCTGCGGTGATCTGGGGCTAATCGTGCTGGGGTGAAGGTCAGCGGGACTTCCCTGGGCCTACCTGGGCTCAGGCAGAGTTGGCAGGTCTGTCCTTGCTGTCTCCTGCTCTGGGGCAGAGGTCAGCGGGACTGCAAGTTGACTATTTTTATTTGCTTATTTTTTATTGTTGATGCTGCCAATCTTATTATGAGGGCCTCTCCAAAGGAATGTAAATTCTCTGAGAATAAGGTCCTTCTTAGTATTGTTATCAGTGAATGGTTATAACACATAATAGATGCTCAATAAATTTTTTAAACAAGTGTATAGTTATATAATTAGTTTTATGTAGCTACTGAATGATGAACCCAACCAAATTCTATCCTAAGATTGGAAGTCATAAGATTAAAAAAAAAAATCGTTTCTGTTTTACTAAGATATTTATTTGGCCTGACCAAACTCTGAGGGCTAATCTTGTTTGAAATTCCTGCCTGTGCTCTGAACTCACACAGGCCTGGATCTCCTTGACTAGATAACAACCCTCCCTAAAACCTCAGTGGCACCTCATAAATTCCAACAGGAATATTAATTTACTCCCCACCTTGAAATGTTAAGCCATGTAGATCATTAGCCGACTATCTGCTGTTGTATCACATTTGCCAGAACCCTGTTAGCTGTAAGTTCTCAAGACATCCCCACACCTTTTTTTTTTTTTTTTTTTTGTAACTTTCTGTGCTATAAAAAACCTTGTCTTCCCAGAGAATGGTGCTGATCTTGAGTCAGTGTTTGGGAGTGGCAGCAGCTGGTCAGCTCTCTTTGAGTACAAATATAAGCTTGCATTAATTTGATTTAAAATTGGAGTTGGTGGTCTTTTCTTTGTGTCATGCATCAACACTGACCTGGTCAGTGTTTCTTGCTTGAGATCTCAATATAGTTATCATGTGGTGCTGACTGCGGTCCAAGGATTTCCTCACACATGTGGCTTGCCTAGAGCCTCAACAGTGTGGCAAGAGTAGTTTTTGCAAAAGAACTATTTTTCAAACAGTAAAGCAGAAGCACAGAATGATTTGTCAACATTTTGGAGGTAATGCACTAGTGGAACTAACAACTGAAGTTTGACTGCACTCAGTTTCACTCTGTCTCAATATGCTCAATGCCCTTTCAAAATAAAAATTAGAATACTATAAAATCAGAATGTACTTTGGATTTGTCCTTTGCATTTCATGGAAATGTTTCAGTATATTACTTTGGAAAATAGATGATTTATACATAGCTAAAAGTTTCCAGGCAGGCATTCAACTGGGAATGACCACTAAATGTAATACCAATTCTGATTAAAATTGCTGTCCGTGTAAAATTGTTTTATTCACAAGTTTATATTCATACATTTTTGTTCATCACTATTTGCAGGTCTAATGCATGAAAAATATACCCAATTATTACTATTTTATTTAAATTTAGGGGGGGTTAGTAAACAAGATAATTTAAATTGATAATTAATTTATAAGGTAAGTGGTTTTTTTAAGCAACAGTGGAATAGTGGATTCATATGTACATAGAAGTAACTATAATAATAATTATCTTTGCCTCGTTTTCACTGATATATAATAAGAACCCAGGAAAATGCCTAGCATAGGGTAAGCTCTCAGTGCTTACTTAATGAATGAATATACAAAAAAACTCCACAAACAACAAAACAACAACAACAAAAAACTTTAACTCTCCATGTCAGAGTTTAAGCTCTGCAGGAATTTTTTGGTAATAAATAGGATAATTTTAGAAGATGCTTTATGGGATGAGAATGTTTTCATTTGTGTTTTTTTCTGACTGAATGCTCCTATTTTCTTCTTTACCTATTGAGAACTGCAGTAATTTTTAAGAATCTAAATCTATCTTCTATGGAGCTGCCCATTATTGTTTCAGAATGCAGTAAATACTGTTTTCTTTGAAATTTTATTGCACATCCAGTCTTGGGTATATTTTTTTTGTATTAAACATATTCTCAATTTCATTCTCTGTCAATATTGTTACTGCACTAAGATAAATACAGGTCTTCAAAGTCATTTATTAGATTTATTTTAGAAATTTCACACCATTTAGCATTTGTTTGTCACTTAATTGAGCTGCTTTTGGTCTATCCATGTTCTTTCCTAAATTAGGATCCATTGCAGTTACTATCTGAACACAGACAAAACTAACCCAGAAGAATAATTGCTAAAGCAAAGCCAAATAGCCTCCAAAATGTCAAATGAATCAAATCAAACAAAATGGTAGCAAATTATTCAAAACCATTTCAAATTTAATTCAAGGAATTAATTAAAATAGTGTTGAAATAAAATTATAATAGAATAATTAAGCACAAATATAACTGTACTTTGCCATCTGAGTTAGTTGTACTAATCAGATTCAAATTCAGTGACTTAAATCACAATGATTCCGTTTTGCTCATGAAGCTACAGATCAGCTCTACAATTCTACTGGTCAAGACTTAAGGGATTTTTCCCAGGCTGACTCATGACTGATCCTCTGAGGCCTGACTGAGTCAGAGACAGGACATTAGCTTACTGCCCACTTGGCTGAGAGAAGCAGAAGCTTGTGTTTCTAATTCTCCATCTGATTATTCCAGGTTGTTCACATGGTTTCAGGTAGAGTTCAGAGGGGTGGGAAGACCTTGACTTGCAAATGAACATTCACTTGTGTCACATTCTACTGGACAAATCAAACCAAAAGATTTTTTTTCCCAATTCAAGGGAAAGTGGCTTGTCTTTTGGGCACAAAGTCATTACAAAGGGCCCAAGTACAAGGAGGGGGTAGAGAAGCAGACCGGGTGCTAATTTCTAAGTCAACCTAGAACACTTCAAGATTATTTATTTTTGATTATATTAGACATAGTATAATGTGTATGAAAAAAAAATCTCATCTATTAGTTGGAACATTAAGACTACATGGCCTCAAAAATGTTTTCCAATATTAAGATTCACAATTCCAAGTTTCACCCACAAAAATTAGATGGAGTGGAGAGAGGGGAATTTTAATCAATGAAATGTATGTCAATTCGTTTGAAAATATTTTTTACCAGGAATGGACTTTAAGGAAGAAGTTGAAAACAGTTTTATAATAGGGGGACATGACAAAAGAGGAAAGATCTGGATAACTTTGAAGTTGCCAGAAGGCAGTAAAAGGAGAGCAGGATCCTGGAAGTGGCAGGGTAGAGAGTCAGAGAGGATCACAGACAAAATGAGTGGCCTCTGGCCTGGGAAAGATGAAGTTCACAGGGCAATTTATTCAGTCAGTTGCACTTTCTTTTCTCATCAAAGAAATTTAAATCTTGCTGGTTCCTCATTTTCCTTTGTACACTTCCTCTTCATCCTTCATTATTTCACTCTGTCCCTTCACTGGTCCCATCACTCTTCTCTACAGGACCAGGATTTTAGCAGAAGGAGGAGGAGAAATTGGCTCTAATTAGCTTGCTTCTATCAAAAAACTGCAGATATTCAGGTGTTGGATTTTTACATTAATTTTTAAACTAAAAAATAAAACAAAAATTGTGACTATTTAAGGGGTGACATGTGTTTAGATACATGAGTACTTTTTGTAATGTTTACATCAGGGTAAATTTAATCTGTCTCCCAAAGCATTATTTTTATGGTGAAAACATTCAGTATCCTTTCTTATAGTTTTCTTTTTAAATATACAGTATATTATCCTTATCTACAGTAACCCTACTATGCAAAAGTACAACAGAACTTCTTACTCTGAAATTAGTACCCACTAAACTTTTTATTTTTGCGTTAAATCTTCTGTTTTGCAAATAGAGTCGTTTCATAGAGATATTTTAAGGCATCTATAAGCACAGATGCATATTATATATAATATATGTAATTTGTATATATACAATCTGTATATATATATATATATATATATAATTTCTACTTCAACACAATATAAATTGAACTTATTAGTAATTCTTTTATCTGAGGATTCCACACTCAGAAACACATTATTAGACGATAAACATGTGCAAGTTGAAAAAAAAGGGAAGCAAATACTTTTACAAGTGGAAAGAAAGCCAAAGATCCTCATTTCACATGTGCTACTTAGTCACAGGTTTCCTGGTCAGGTCACAAAATTAATCTGCAGCAGAGCCAGGTCTAGAAACCCAGAGCTCTCCCAAGTTACTAATCCTTGTTTCTTAAGTGTTTCTTCTACCTTAAAGTATGCCAATTTGAACGTGTAATCACTCACTAATATTGAGAATTTTCTCAATGGTTCCTGCCTTCTAGATGTTTTACACATTTCTCCTCCTGGAGGCAGCAATGGAAAGTGTTATTGAAATATTGGTTTCCTTGGCCGCTGGAGTGCTCTTACAGAAGTTCAAGTGAGTCTATTGCCACCATGTGGCCATAATGCGCAACTGCAACGTTGAAAGTGTGTTGGAGGGATTTCACATTTAAACAAAAAATCAAGAATAATTGGACTACCACCAGTTCTTGTTTGTTTGATTAAACATAGTATCCTACTATTGAGCTACTTTGCCAAGCTTTATTTTATTATAAGACAGAAGTTTGCTTAATTTAAAGGCTGTTCTGAAAATTGCCATCTTTCTGCCCAAGTCTCTAAAGCAGCAGGGATTACACATGCACTTGAGTGCCTGATGTGGAACACAAGTATTTTCACTATTTAGATGTAATAATTATTACAATTTTACCATAAACACGTTACGTCTTTCTCAATTATCTTTTATTCGGAATGATTTACAAGTAATTTGCACATAGAAATGAATCTAAGATTATGAAAAATAAGATATATTTTATATCGGAACATAAAATCTTATATCTCAAAATTTACCATGTAATTCTCAAAAAACGAAAACAAACAACAAAAAAACATAAAACAGACAAAACAATAGCAACAACAACAAAAAAGAAAAACCCAGATTTTGGGGACGGGAGGAAAAGGAGAGCCATGGTGGAGTATCTGGCACTGCATAATCCTGAGGAGCTCACAAAGGTAAGGGTGTCAGAGGAGACTTAAGCTCTAGGGCAGTTAAACTTTCCAGCAGAGATGGAATGTCTGATGGCTGGAGAGGTTGTTGACCTGGTGCCTCTGATGTTTGTTATATTTTATTGAGGTTTTAGCCAAGAGACATAGCTAAAAGAGAAAAGAGCCCCATAATGACAGGCCAGGGACTTACCATCTCCTGCAAAAGTTAACATGGTCATTGGAATTAAAGATGTGCATAACCTTGTGTGGCAAAGCAATAATATCTAATTTGTTTGGTTTAATATCAAACGTCCAGCATGCACAATGCAGACACACAGTAGATGCATGCTGCTGGGCTCAGCTTTAGACTGTGTGCTTAGGGAGAGGTGGCACCCAGATGTAATTTCCTGCTGAAGACCAGCTTCAGCAAAGATGTTAAGTTCTTCCCAATTGGTACTGAAGGGAACGTCGACGATATGAAAATAATCCACACACAAGCCAGGTTGTAGAAATCCTTCTACTGTTCTGATTTTACTTTTCTCAGTATGGCTTTTTATACATCCCAACAAGCACAGTAATTCACATTTTTCTTTAGGAGGTAACATAAAGGAATTTCAGTAAAGAAGATTACAATAAAGGTTTTCCAGGAATTAACTATACAATAAAAATTTCCAGTAATTAACTATAGGGGGTTACATTAGGTTTCCAGTAATTAACAATAAGGAATTTCAGGAACTAACTATAATAAAGAATTTCCAGTAAGGAATGTTAGGAATTAACTATAATAAAAAATTTCCAGTAGTTAACTATAAAAAGGTTTCAGGAATTACCTAGGGAAGATCAATTATCCTAACTACTGATTAATTTTATCTATAGGTAGGGGAAGGTATTCTAAAAAATCTTAAAGCTAATGTTAAAAATTCTTCAACTCTAGGTATGCCTGCTCATAAAATTATATTGCCCTAGTATCTTCTTCAACTGGGCGCATCCTACTGGCTTAGCTAGTTTCTGGCTTTAGATTCCACAGGGCCATTGAACTGGTTTTATTATTGATAATTAAATGTATTAGAACCTGGTGGTCATACAATAGAAATACATCAAGAGTACAGACAGAAGCACACAAAGTTAATTCTTGGTGGTCACATAAAGTGGCATCTCATCCGAAAAGAGGAGCCGAGCTCAGACCCCCAGGCATTTGGAGAGAGCTTGGGCTCAAACTCATTTGCACAACCAAGGAAGAACCCAGATTTCTGGATTAACAGGCAGACACCTGGCTTGATTCTTGGTTTGGAAGAACTAGGCCCACGCAGCCCTGAATTAACAGGTTGGGGGTCAGCTCAATTCCAGGTTGGGGAGATCTCAGACTCACAGCCCCGAATTAACAGGTTGGGGTCGAGCTCAAATCCCCGGATGAGAAACACTGCAATTTCCAATCAGGGGACATGAGCCAAGAGAATGGCAAGTTCAAAGCCAGCCAGGCCAACTCAGGGAACTTACTGCAAAAATTAAAAAATACATACATATGTAAACATAAGTGGTAGAGCACCCCTGTCGCCGCCTGCAGCAATTGCTGCTTGCAGCAATGATACCGCGGGAGAAAACTCTGAGGCAGACTGGAAATGAAAAAGTTCTTTTATTCTTCTTTCTTCTAACTTCTCTCTCCAGCTCCAACAACCTCTCCAACTCCAACCACAACCACAACCAACCCTCTAACTAACCTCACCTAGTTAAATACATTTTGCCTTAACAAGAACAAGTGCTAACAGCTCGAGCTTACAGGTGCGTCACACAGTGTTCACGGGCATAAAAAGATTCTTAGATAAATGCATGAATATCAGGTGAAAATACTTGAACACCTTTATGGCTCTCAGCTAGCCGCCATCTAGCTATCTCCTCAATTAGGGCTCTTACACACCCCTGGGTTCAACCACCCTGACCGAGAGAGAGAGAGAGGGGGAGAGCAAGAGCCAGAGCTACAGCAAAAGCAAGAGAGAGAGAGAGAGAGAGAGAGAGAGAGGGAGAGAGAGATGAAAAGGGGTATAGCTCAGTGGATAAAACCCTAAATTGGATGAGAGCATCACACCTCAGGATCATTCACTAGTATTGCAAAAACAGATTAATTACTTAATGAAAGATATAACAACTTACATAGGCACTGGAAAGGCTCATAGTTCTCCCCCAAATATCATACTTTAATAGGAAATTTAAAAGGCTTTTGGTTCCCGTATAGAAAAGCATTTGTTTGTCTTGAAGGAATTGCAAGGAATGAAAAGCGCAATATTCTAAACCATTTCCAAACAGGTGAGACAGCATGCCTGGGAGCGGTGGCAGGCAACAGAACGGAGAACCATGAATGGCGCAGTCTAGGCATGTGCGAACTTCTGGACAGATTCCTGACAGGACCCCAGGACCCGCGTGTCCTCAGTGACGCAGTGAGGCGCCACCCGTGTTCAGAGCCAGGAGTCAGTTGGCCGCAGGGGGCACGGCGCTCCAGTGCTGGAGGCGTCGTCGGTATCTCCTTCCTTTTGCAGAGTCCTGCTCTGCGCGAAAAGGGAGATGGGGAAGCTGCAAGTTGCGTCCATTCCAAAGGCGGCCACCACTCTCTTAGTCACACCAAGCCGCTGCTTCTCAGTGGCTAGCGCAGGCCCCGCCTCCGCTGCAGGCTGCGGGCCAGCGCCCCTGGCGGCGGTTTGAAGGCCTTGTGGCATGGCACAGAGACTCAGGGTCCCTGACCCTGGGGTCATTGCTTGCATTGCTGTCAGGGATGGGTTCCGTCTGTGGCTAGTGCTCCCCAAGACCTCCAGGGGGATGCTGCAGTCACTGCTGCAGACTTTTCCCGCCTCCAAATTGGGCTGAGGCCTTGCGGCTGGCTAGTTTCTCTTTTGATTCCATATATGGGAGGCATTTGTATATGAACTTAAAAAAAAAAGTCATCCTCAGGACTCACACTCACTAGCAGGTTAGAGCTTCCAGAATTATCTCTAGGCTGGAAGTGTAAAGAGAGTTGATATGGAAATGCATTCATATGCAAAGAGGTAACCACAGCCCTGCCTTCCTCTCTTCCACCTGGATACTTTTTCTTCTGTATGTTGTAGATTTTTCCTTTTCCAGACGCTGGTGTGCAAGGCCAGGCCTGGGTGTAGTCACTGGGAGAAGCATGCACCAGAGAGACATCACCTGGATGAAAAGCTGCAAGCAGTGGGAAGCCTGAATCTTGGCCTGTGGAGGACTGAAGGTGAAGGGAATGTCTTTGTATTCTCTTGCCCCTGCTTTTTCTTGAAAATCAGCCCAGTCAAGAGCAGGGTGTGAACCTAAGAAAAAGGGCAGGCCCTAGATAGGGAGCGCCTTAGACAGTGTTAGTCATATGCACTTTCTTCCTGAAAGTTCTTTCTGTTGATGAGTGGGACCATTGGGGTGGGGGGAATGCTAATAACTCATGAGACTTCCCCTTTTCCAACACTTGATTTTCTGACTTAAAGTCTTAGGCTGTAAGTTAGCAAAGGTAACTTTGTTTACACCTCAGCCTCTTCAACATGGCATAAATATGAAGATTTTGCTCTAAAGGGAAATTGTATTCGAATGTTATAATTTTAAAGAACTGGAAATTTTCTGACAGAAGGCTACTCTAGCAGTGAGGTACATCTTCCACACTCTTTCTTTTCCTTTTTGAGACACAATCAGGAAAATTGCTAAGGCTCTCCTGGAACTCATGATGTCCAAGAAGCCTTAGGTTCCCAAGTAGTTTGGTGTTCAGATAGTGCACCTGTGCCTGGGTTCTGAAGCACAGAGTTTTTTCTATTTTTCCGGTATTGATGATTGAACCCAGGATGCTCTGCCACTGATGTACATCCACAGCCCGTTTGATGTTTCATTTTGAGACCAGGTCTCATTAATTACAGAGTCGGCCTTCAGTTTGCAATCCTGCCCTCCCAGGGTCTCCAGTGTCCGCACACCTGGATCCTGGCCCATAGCATTTGGAAAGGATGTGAACTCTGGGGTTTGACCCTTGTTACTACTGGAACCCACCTGCCACCATGTCCATGAGTCCAGGCTAACTCACTAGAGGAGGGCTGTGGTGAGACAACCTCATCAACACATCACCCTCTACTAGGCCCTCGATGCAGGCTGGCCCTAGACATCAGTTCACTGCACACACGTGAGTGAGTCCTACTGAACTGGAGCAAATCTAACACAAAGCAGAATGATCCAATACACTTGACTCCATATTGCTGATCCTCCATGTCAACTGAAACAATGATGGGCACTTTGAAAGTCAGTAATTAGCTTGAAAGCAAAAGCCAATGGATACTCTGAGGTGTAGTGGTGGTGTTTTAGTATACCTCACCTGAGATCCCCCCTTCAGACTGCCTGCTTATGTGATTGCACACCATCTGCAAATCACCCCACCCCCATTCCTGTGACATTCAGCACCCTGAGTGCTGGCATCTGTCTCTAGGGCACCAGGAAGTATGTTATCTTCTTGAAGGCCATGTGTTGGTGTGATAGGAATGGGACACCCTCACCTCCTAGGCATCTATCTCAACAATGAAAACATAGCGGAAAAAATAATAACAACCAAAAAAAAAAAAAAAAAAACCCCAAACAACAAAACAAAACCCCAAAGCCAATAAAAAACTAGAAAATTCCAGAGGGGTAGAAAAGAAAAGACATGGTGGGGGATCTGGCACTGTGTAATCCTCAGGAGCTCACGAAGGTAGACGTGCCAGAGGAGACATGAGCTCTAGGGCAGTGTAAACTTTCCAGCAGAGGTGGAGTGGGTGTAGGCCTGAGAGATGGTTGACCTGGTACCTCTGGTGTTTTGCTGTGTTTAATTGAGGTTTTCCCCTGGAGAGGTAGCTGCAAGAGAAAAGAGCCCCTATATGACTGCCTTTCCCTGGGCCTTTCCCAATTGCACAAGAACCCTCACTCTGAGACTAGCCCAGCCCCTATCCCCATACCAGGACATCTTCCTAGACAGGGGTCTACCAGTTGTAGGATGTCAGGCTTATTTGGCTTAGGACCACATGCCAGTTCCCAGTGGGAGCAGCAGAGTTTCCCGGGCACACACATGCAGTCACCCACCCAAGGCCCCTCATCAGAGGCCTCAGACTCACTGGGATCTGTGTTCTCCAGCTCTGTCAGGAGGCTCTGCACATGGAAGGTCAGCACTGACTCTGGCATGCTGAGGAGCAGGAAGTTCCCGAGACTCATTAGGCTGCCCATGGACTCCACAAAATCTTGTGGGTGAAGGTAGAGCCACATTTTGATGATGGAGCAGAAGGCACTGGGGACATTGGAGTGGGGCAGAGAGCCATGAGGGGCTGGGCCTCTCCTTTAGTTGGAACCCCCTTAGGCCACCTGCATGATGGGCTTCCCAGAGAGTGGCCAAGTAGATCACATGCAGCAGGGCAAGAAGGGTAAATCCTGTGAAGGCCATGTGTGGGTTGGGGATTCCCCAAATCCTGCTGTCTCACCTTAATACAGAAAAGTGTCGGCAATTGTGGCTGGGATTTGCTATGTAGGGGAGGGATCCTCACAGGGCCCGGCAATAAGGAACCAGCCACTCCTGCATTCCTTAGCTACCCAGAGTCCCACCACAGGTATCTGTGTCCATTCCTCAGGGAAATCACCAGATCACATCTCTCTCTGCTGGAAATCCCAGAAGGGTGAGACCTGGGTTTTTGCCTACTTATCCACTTCCAAGGTCCCCCAAGTGAACCCTGTGGAGTCAGGAGCCCACTCTTTTGGCCCCAAACCACTCACTTCTGTCCTGGAAGGAAGGCTTCCTCGATGCATGGCAGCTGGTTCTCATACTTAGAGAAGGCCAGGAGGGTGTCAGGGAGTCACCTCATACATCCTGTGCCCTCATGTGCCAAGATGCCTGGTGGGTTTGACTATCTTCCTGCTAATAATGGAAGCTGAGGAGGTCTGGGAGGTGTGTCTGCACTGCTTCCTAAACGATAGGCCATGTACCTGCCAATGGTAGGTGCTTCACATACATTGGGGCCATGAATGAACCCAACTAACCACTGCCTAGATGCCTCAGTGCCAGGCCCCCCTCCGTCCACCCCAGGAGACCCTGCTATGGCTCCAGACAGGTCAGGGGCCCTCCCAGATGCAATCCACATACTCCTTCCCAAATGGGCAAACTGGTTTTCCTGAGGCCTCTGATCAGTTGGGCTGAGGCAGAAGAGTTCCTCACAGGGACAGGGACAGGCCCACAGAAAAAGTCCAGAGGCCTTGGCGGCCTGGGCCACAGGACAAGGCCTGTGACCAACACTCCTGGGGCTCATCCTACTTGGTTTGCTCAACACCCAGACAGGGTTCTCCTCTGAATAACCTACTTTCCAGAGTTAACAGAGGTATAGAGTGATGTGTGGCATCCCCAACACCACATCAGGAGATGGCCATGTCCCGGGGCTTGGAGGTGGAACACACCTTTGACTGAGGAACTCCGGCACCTTCTAGATACCTGCCACATTTGGGTGTATGCACAACAATTCTTCCACCCAGAGGGGGTGCTCCCGCTGCAGGACAGTCACCAGGAATCTCCAACTCCTGGCGGACTAGTGAGGTGAAGCTGTGCACCAGAGAGGACACACCCAGGGACGAACTTTTGTCACCTCCCTAGTTTCAGGGATCAAAGAGGTACATTTCAACCAGAAAACAGTAGGAATTTGCAAAATATCTCAATGTCATACAGTCAATTTAAAGACAGAACAAAAGACTTTCCCTTCATATTCTCAGTTGATATGAGGGACACCACACCCACAGGGTCTGGGGCTATTCCACGGGGAGTCTCAGAGGTGGGTTAGACTCTGCTCACCTGCAATGGTCTGTCCTGTCTCACCTCTGGTCTCTTTAAGAAAAATCACCAGAGTGTTTGGGACCCAGGGCTGACCCAGCGCCTCCACACTCATGAAAGACCCCTATTTAGGGCTTTCCTGAGGCCAGAGTGTCCACAGAGGGGTAGACCACAAGAGCTCATGGCTCTCTGCTTGCTGCCTCAATGCAAGTAAGCAGACTGGGCCTGTATGTGGACTGTTGATGCCTAGCTATGAGGGTTCCAAGTTCTATATGTTGCATGACCAAGGAAGTGAGGTCACCTCCTCTGGGACTCCTTACCTGAGATCCCTTTTTCACACAAGATGGTTCCAAAGGCCCCCTGGGCTGCTGGCTGCTCTCATCTTCCCGTGGCATATGCACAAGTGGACAGACATCTGCCAACACACCCTGGATATCTTCCCCAGAAAGATCCAGGTATTGCCAGCTCCCTGATTTGGGGAGACAGAGATTGGTTCAGACCCATCTCCTCCTTCTGACCATGTGTGTGAGCCTGAAGAAGCCATGGTGCCTCACAGGCTCTCCAGAGCTTCCTAATGTGTCCTTGGGATCCTTCTACTCTCTGCTTTGGAGATTGTCATCAGCTGTGTGTGCCCATACATGTGTGGGCCCCCTGAGACTCCAACCCTAATGCTGGAGTCATGTGTCTGTAATGCACAAACACAGAGGTGACACAACATAGGAATGTGAGGAACAAAGGATGACATGCAATTCTACCATGACCTGAGTCCCACAGTGAGAGAGGGAAAGTCAACTCCTCTCTTGGCTCTGATACCCACTCTACATGACTAGAAGTTTGTAGGGACTGATTTTCAGAGAGAGTCTTCATTTGCCATAGAACTGCCAGTGGCTTCTGTGAGATTTTGAATTGTACCAATGTCTCTTTCCATTGTATGATGTGGGTATACTACAAAGCCTCCCAGTCTCCAAAGCAGCCTTGTGCCCAAGGCCTGTAGCTCCCTACCCTCTAAGGGAATCCACATCAGTATCTGGATTCTAAGAAAGAGTGAACAGCAAGGGTCATGGGATATCACTTGCAACTTGGAGTCATGGGAAGTCTCATTACTGTCTGGCTTCATAGCCCCACAGCAGGAGGAACTGCTAGGATTTTTGAGCTTCATCAAAAAAGGTGGTGTGGCAGCAGGCAGAGACCCAGGGACCCCATGAAATAACCAGGAGCTGGCATTTCTCTGCTTCCTTTCTTAGTGCCTCACATAGGTGAAAATATTTGGGTTACAAAATTCACTGATGAACAAAATATATCAAGAAGCAAGGATGGTATGTACTGGCCAAGAGTCTGTCCAATATCATGGTCATGACCATGTGAGTGCATGCCTCTTTATCCATGTCTCTAGGGAGAGGCTACATTGTTTCTTCAAGTTGAAGTCAGACAGTTTCCTCTCATTCTTCCAACTCTAAGGAAAGAAGGCTCCAGTATTAGGAAAAAAAGAAGCATCTCAGAAGGCAATATTGATACAATAGCTAAGGCTACTGAGCAGACAGAAGGATAGACAATTCAGTTTTTAGGATTGTTAAGGAATTAAATGGCCACTCTTGGCAGGGGCACTCACTAACCAAATGCATGTTGACTGAGCATTCTGTACTCACTCTTTAGTGGAACACAAGGAGCATCTGGACACCTGGAGCATGTCTTTACCCTCTACTAAGGATCTTCAAGAATTAGGTACTTATTCCAGGAGCCTCAGATCCACCTTCCTTGTTCACACAGAGTTAAGTGGCTCCTTTGTATTACACTGCCACAAAATGTGAGAGGTGTATGATAGACCCATGGCTAGGATAGACTTGAACACCAATTTTCACATGCCAAATCACCTCTGAGGAGAAGGCTGCCAGTCCCTGGCACTGATGCCTATTCTTTCCTCTATACTCATTAAATCACACTTGAACTCTGGGAAGGATTCCAGAATACTTATTTGTATCTCAGTGAGCAAACAAGATTGCAGTGGTCAGGATGACTTTGGGAGAAGGAGAAAACTTGTTATTAAAGAAATGTAAAATCTTAATAATTAGATTTAATACAAAATTGATGGATCCACAAGACTAGAATCAGGAAAAGATGAAGGGAGAAAGGAAAAAGAAAGAAAGAAAGAAAGAAAGGAAGGAAGAAGAAGAAAGAAAGAAAGAAAGAAAAGAAAGAAAGAAAGAAAGAAAGAAAGGAAAAAGAAAAAAAAAAGAAAGAAAGAAAGAAAGAAACTCAGGGCCTGGAAAACATTGAAACAATAGAAATGTGAAAATACAAAAGGTGGGAAATTGATTTTGGAGAGCAAGGAATCATGGGAAGAAGTGGGCATCCAGGAGAGAGAGTGAGGAAGTAGAAAATGCAGTGGACTAAGGCTGAGTTTGGTCTGAATTCCTCCTGTGCTACAGGTTACTCTCTGGTCCTTTGTTCTGAGGGAATTTCTAAGGTCTGTGCTGGATCTCACATTTATTTTTTTCCATTTGAATCTTGTTTTGTTCGTAGTATGACTTTACTGTCCTAAGTCCCTAGGGACTGCTTTCCCCAGCCCTTTAGCAGTGCAGAGTGTCATTGTACATTGTTCTTACAG